>JANHGD010001555.1:157400-168290 GCA_027560375.1 Imantodes cenchoa
GAGAGAGAGAGAGAGAGAGAGAGAGAGAGAGAGAGAGAGAGAGAGAGAATATCAGCCAGGTGGGTGACTTTGAGCCAGTCACTCTCTTTTAGCGAAACCCATCACACAGTGTTGTTGTTATGGGGAAAATAGGAGGAAGGAGTATTATGTGTATTCCCCATTTTGAGTTGTTTATAAAAATAATAAATGTGGGACATAAATAAATAAAATTTTTAATTTCATGTCCCTGCTGAACTTCTTGTCACTTTTAAACAACATATGATCAATTTGTCTAAATATTTAATCTATTCCACATCTTTTATAAGCTAATTTTTTTAAAAAATACTTAAACATGTGCAGGCACATAAATAAATGTGTCTTCTCAAATGCTCAATTTTGAGCATTCACCATTTTAAATCATACAATAATGCAATTATTGCTTACAAAGTATCAAAATACCTTATTGCTAAGAATTAGGCTATACATTTGTCATTATTGTAAGATGGGCAGCACACAAATTTATTAAAATAAATAAGTAAATATTACATTTTGCCTATTGCACTCTCATCCATTAAAAGCTGTTACAGTATTACATTATAATGTACATTCACCTACTGTGTATACACATACCAGAAATTAAAATATAATAACTCAATTGTATTTAATTTTATAAATGGATATAACTTTCTATCATATAATATTTAAAACTATACAATTTTATGTAGTAATTTATTTTGCCTATTTACTACTTATTTATTTAGTGTGTGGCAAATAAATGGACTTATAGTAGATAAAATGTTAATGTCCAGTCCACCCAGACATTCAAGGACAGGCTGGTCTTTTGAAAAAGTTAGATATTGGGCCAGTGTAAACTCTTGATGAACATTCAGACATTCGGACACAATGTGGGGAATATTTTGTCAAAGAGCACCACAGTCACACTGAGGTGTAGAGACAAGACCTTTTTAAAATTTACTATTATTTATTTTATTTTATTTTATTTACTACTTTATTTACTACTTTTGCTGACTGTTATCATATCCCACCACTATATTTCCCACCCTAATATTAAATATGACTTCTAAAAGGCATTTTTGTTTTCCAAGCATATGCTCTCTTAAGAATGTATGATAAAGAAATTTCATTAAAATGAGATCAAACTGAAGTTTTATTTAATCTCAGCATTCAATTCCCCAAATTGCCAATCTATGGGATGCCTACAGCCAGATGAAATGAAAGCAACAGCAGTCTCTTCTTTTGTTTCCTAACAAATAAAATAAAAACTATTGGCAGCCTTAATTCTACCTCAGGGTTAAAAAAAGTGTTGTTAAGAGTAATATCAGTAATATCCCAGTTAGAAAAAGGAAGATAAAAACTTGTTTTTCTGCTGGACTTGTTCCCTTCTCCATTACTCTTATTATACCTACACTTCTATTTATTGCCATGAATGCTGGTTAGTTTTATTGAGATTAGATATAAATCAGCTGTGCTGTTTAGGCATTCTAACTATGTCTATACTTGGCATTAGACACAAGCTGCTCCTCACTATCCCAAAAAAAGTGTTGTGCAAGTTATACTACTGGTGTCTGCCTGAATCAATGCTATTGTAACTTTAAGATAAACAATCACCTCATTGTGTTATTGAACTGTGTGGTCACTAAAAACACTGGGAGATACTGCTACATGTACCGAGAGCTGCCGAGTGTCATTTGGCAGGTGCTCATATGTGGCTTTTTGTGTTGGTACTCATATTCTGGAATGATTCCTCCCTTTGAAATTTAGGAGGCAATTACTGTAACACCAGGCTAGAAACTGGGAGACAGTGAAAGGCTATTTCTGTCTTGGGCACAAACCCAACTGGTAATTTTAGACCAGTCACTCACAGACCTAGGAAGAAGGCATTGACAAACTACTGATGAAAAACATTGCCAAGAAAACTGTAGAGACTAATCCAGTCAGTTACCAGAAATCAGCACTAACTCAAAGTGGCAAAAGGAAAAAAAATGCTATAAAAATTTTAGCCACCTGATAAAAACTTACTCTTCCTCCAGAACTTCCTGATATGAATGTTGGAATACTATTTTGTTTTGGTTTTTTATCCACTCTTCCACCCCTTTAATGAAGATATTTTATGGAATGTTGTTTTGATATTATTATTTTATATTGTTTTATCATGTGTTTATTATAAATTGCCTTTTGATGCTTTGGCATTTGAAATGGTTCATAAGTGCATTAAATCAATATATCAATAAATATATCATGTGTGGGATTGACATTTGAAATTATTTAGAAAATTCACATAGTTCAGAGCACAGCAGGAAGAATTAACCTTTATTTCTTTTTGCAGAAAGATAAAATTGTTTCCCTCATAATTTTCAACTAAGTGCAACTACTTCTTCAGCTTATTAATTATTTTAAATGATTTGCCTTGATTATTATTTCCAAATAACGTATCATAGCTTATGACGTAATAGAAGTCTAACATCATTTGGAGACTCTGCATACCAGCCTTTTAAATCTTTTTACAAAATTAATTACAGCTGTATTGACTCCAGATTGAAATATATGTTTTAATTTATTTTTCCCTGGATTACTAAACAGTGTGTATAAAAATTCCACAGTATATTCAAGTTGCCCCTGCCTTTAAAAATACTTTCATAAGAGAAGCATAGGAAGTTGAATCTGATAAGAATAAACAATCTCTCACCTATTTTGTTAATTGGGTATGTTATGTTAAAATAATTCTGGTAAAATTCAAGAAGCTTCACTGCTGTGTCCAAGGCATATTCAGTCTGCCCAAGCTTTTGTGGTACAGCATAAACAGATACCTGGCACATTGGGAAAGAGAGAATAAATCAGAGAAAGTTTCAATGGAATTCAGTTTTTCACTGTCTACATTACTTAGTGAAAAGAACCAAAGATTTTCTATAAAAGTTGATAAAGCAGCATTAACAACAGGGTACACTGATAACCAAGTTTCATTATTTATGATAAAAATGGTTAAGATTGTCTTAGATCCATCTACATAGCATATTATAAAACAAAATGCAAGATGGTTTCCTTCTTTTTCATTTCTAAAGACTTATATCCTGAGAGCAGAGGAGCCATTTCTATGATGTTAATATATACATGTTCACAGTTCCGGTCTGGACCACAAGTTTGCTATTTCTCCCCTTTCTTCAATCAGCATTAACAGGAGTGGCTGAGATTTCCCACAGATAAAAATAGGTATCATCAGATGGAAATAAAAGGAAGTAGTGGGTAAAATAAGAACTAAAGAAAAGCTTTACACTGTCTCTTCAAATTTAGGCAAATGGATCTTTCTTGAAGATGATTCCTAACATTTCTCCTTTAGCCCTGACAAATAAGCAAATAGATTAACATACATTACTGAATGCTGTAATAATTTGAAACTGTATGATCAAAAACAACTACCAAGCAAACTGTCAGGTTAAAAAAAACAACCCTACAATCGACTTTCAGTGGTGCAATGACACAAGCTAGTAAACATGAATAATCCAAATCTAAGAAGTGTAACATAATACACTGGAAAACAAGGTTTTTTGGTGGGAGGGGGGGTTATAGGAGCAAAAAAGCCCACCTACCAAAATCCCATTTGTTTTCTTATTGATACATTTGAAGTTTCCAACAATGACAGCTACTAGGTAAGTGCTCATTTTCAAGCTCACAAGGAATTCATCTTGAAATAATCCATTTGCCAAGCGATTGGTTGATTTCTGGAAATACAAACCGGAGATCAGAATTCAATTATGTAAACAGAAGCTGCAGGTCCTGGAACATAAATCATAGAAGCCATCTGTTCTATGTTGAGATACTTGGAAAATGGCTAATACACAAAACATAATGTACAGAACGTTATTTCTGATGATTGCACTACCCAACAGTTAGCAAATTAAAATGATATCAATAAATCTAAGAAGTAAAAATCAGTTCGGTATAGAGCAAGTTCAGCTGCCAGAGTTGAACCAAAAATAATAAGCACTGATTTTTATAAAGATATTTGTTCTGTATGTAATATGCTTCATGAATGTGTTAACTAAGAAACATTCATCCAGAGTATTAGCAGGAACCACTGCTAATACTCGACTTTTGGTTGCATGATGCTTTTACAGAAACACAATTTACTTCATGATATGATCTTAGCCTGACTAGGATTCTTTCAAAATACTGCTCTTACATTACATTACATTACATTACATTAACTTAACATATAGTTTATTACAGGAGTCCTCAAACTTTTTAAACAGGGAGCCAATTCACAGTCCCTCAGACTGTTGGGGGGCCGGACTAGCTGGGTGGGTGTGACTAGGTGGTCATGTGACTTGGTGGGCGTAGCTAGGTGGTCATGTGACTGGGTGGGCATGGCTAGTTTAGAATAGAATAGAATAGAATTCTTTATTGGCCAAGTGTGATTGGACACACAAGGAATTTGTCTTGGTGCAGTCTATTATTATATATTATGCAGTCTATTTAGCAGTCTATTTTGCCAATTTAGCAATCCATTAAACAATGCACACAAATTAAACTTTCATTTGTTCTGCTCCTGGGGATGTTTTATTTGTTTTTGTTTGCATGTTGCTCTTTTGGTTGACTTTTCTTTTAACTAGAGTTGTTAACCACAAAGTTGTTTAGTGGTCTACTTCGTTTTGCAGCAATTCTTCTCAGCCCCAAGGAGCTTACAATCAACCCCTCCCCCCCTTTCTCCATATCTCTTTCCACCACTCTCTGACTCTCCTGGGGCATCTTCTGCAGGATTCCCTTCAATGCATAGTCAGTTACATAATGCAATTTCTAATTCTGTTGACAAAAAGGAGAAGCATACTGCCTTCATATCCTGTGTGGCATTCCCAGTGCTATCTAGCTAGCCTCCGAGGGAAAGTAGAAAGTAGACTAAATCAATCTTTTAGTTTTTCTTATCTTCTAAAGCTACATTTACCTTTTTTATTGTGGAAATACAAAAATATAACTAATAAACACATACATTCATAAAATAAAGTTCTTTACCAAGTAATACAAGTTTCCTGTTCTTTGGCACACCTCGTGAGCATGTAACTATATAAACATCAAACCATAAAAAGGTATGGATAGCTATATACCTTTGGCATATTTGACAGAGAAATATGTTGATCTTCTCTGTTGATTTTGACTTGAAAATTGGCTTTGAATGCTGGTTCATCAAAACAAGGGAATGCTGCTCTTGCTGATAAGGGCTCAAACTGAGTTGCTGCAAGCCAACTGATAAAAAGAAAAACATTCAAATCTGATTTCTGTTTAATTTCTATATTTTACATAATTTAGAAATAAAATTTGGAGAGAAAAATATAATCCTGACCATGTTACTTTCATTGTTTCCAAAAAGTAAAATGATACCCCATCTAGAATCTTAAAAGGACCTAACAGATTTCTAGGATATTGAATCCTTATGAATATTACATTATGTAGCATACTGGGAATTGTTACAAAGAGGTGGTCTTCATAACACTTCACTGAAGAAATTTAGAAGTATCTTCCCAAGAAATCTTTATACTTACAATACACTTTAATCTTTTACATTAGGCTATCTTATGCATTGGATTTCCCTAACAATCAAGATCAGCAAATTGCAATTGGCATTAGTCCTACTAACAGTAACAATTACATATAGTACATTTCAAAATCAAATTTTCTGTATAGCATCTACAACGAGGGAAAAAATTATTTATCCTTATTTCCTGAAATTTTACAAGGCAATACATGTGTTCAACAAAATAACTTTTATATTAACAACAAAAATCCTTCATTATTATTGAGGTATTTTTGTATATGAAATCTAGGCCGGGTACATTTATTATTACTAAAGTTATTAAATCCATTCTGTTCAAAATTTACCATTACATACATGTCACTATGTACATATGCACCCATTTTCAGTCTGCCTGGTTATTTCTGGTATTTATAGTGCAGACAAGTGTACACAATTCCTATCAAAGTAAAGCACAAGTTAGATGGAAGCTATTTCTCCATTTGTCAAACTGTTATATGCCAATACTAGCCAAGGACTTTCTCTCAGTCAGATGAATGCCAAATAGGTTGGGGAAGGAAAAATGAAGCATTTAACCCCTCATTCAGTAAATTACATTTTGTCTGCACTTCACTCTTTATTATTCATCAGACTGTTGCACTTTGCCAATATCATCCACCTCAGTGGCCTAATATCACTTGGCCATAAGGTCCAGCCATAAACATGCTCCGCTCAGTCTAATTTAGTACAGTACTATTAGTACTGATTGGCAGCAGTTTTTCTGGATTTAAAGCAAGAAGCTTCCATGAAAATACCCAGATTTAAATCAGGGATTTTTGTTCGCATGCCAGGAAGATGTTCTGATTCTAAATAAGCAATAGTGCTTTATTTCTACAATAGGATTCCATAATATTCAGCAATACAGACAATATTAAAACTATTCTATAAAGATTAGTATAATTATTTTAGCTATTTTATTGCTAATCAGGAAGCCAAATATTTTAGGATGAACAGAAATCTGAAAATAAATCAACAGGAAGAAAATGGGGCTACAGTACAAGAGATGTGCAATCTTTTTCCAGTTATGTTCTTCTGTTGGTTGTTAAGCGGTTCGCCAAGGGTGGAAATTAAAAAAAAATAGCAATTCCAAGACAAAAATAGATGCATATAATTTTTTTCCAGTTAAGATAAAAATAAATTAGTTCTAAGCTTACCTTGTTGAGTTGTTATTCTTAAAGGCAATTTTGTAAAAGCCAGAGTAGGTGTCTGATAAATTAGAGGAATACTCTATGCTGATCTTATATTTATGTCCTACAAGAAGAGCTTCTGGAGCTATAATTGCAATCTGGTCATTCATTGGGTATTCCAGGAAATCGGCTGGTTTTGGCTGGTTTGAACCCAGTGAAGCAAATGTTACCTTGGTAATATTAAGCTCTGAACTATGAAGTATAACATGCATAGTAACCTGGATAACTTCCACAGTTATTTGAACAGAACCTGTAAATCTCATTGTGGTTAGATTTGGCTGCAGAACAATATCATAATGGTTTGGAACAACAAATTCTGGAAGCCTAAAATGAGCCCATGGAAACGGTTTTCCATTAGTTGCCAAAGGATATATATCTTCCATTGTGTGGTTTTTGTTGTGACAACCTTCTTTGGTAAAAGTGCACTTGGGGAGAAGATAGATCGCCATTATTACGGAGACAGCAATCACAAGAACGACTGCACAGATTATTGTGGTCCTTACGGATGGAGCGGAGCACGATCCATCTGAACGTTGCCTATAACCAGCCATATTACTTCGTAGACCAGTACTTCTATTCATGAAAGACATTCCCAGAAGTTTGGCTGATGACGATTCATAATCTTCTTCATCCTCATCCATTTCATGATCTCCAAGACCACGTACAAGAAGACGAGAACTTCTTGGTTCATATTCTACCTCATCGGGCTCCAAAGGATGCAAGCTAGGCTCTTTAGCCAAGTCAACCACATCAGGTTCTTCCTCAAACATGCTGTTTTCAATCATATTTCTAGGTAATTGAACTCGATCTAAGAAACACAAAAGCAGCATGTTACACAAAAAGTAACTGAAATAGCTATGGTTGGGTTTTTTATTATTTTGCATATAGCTGATAAAAATTGGGATTCATATTATAGTTCTCATATAAGAAACTATTTGCAATGTATCTGTAAAGTAACAACTCAAATAGCTGCTGTAATTGCTGCTGAAAAAAATGGATGAATCAAAATGCTTTGGTGATTTCTTCATAATGAAAATGAATGATCAGAGAAAGGTTAGAGAGAGCATACAATTCAGAATGTATCTAACATTACATCAATAGAAAGCTACTTGCAAAGTGGGAACTCTATAGTCTAGAGCAGGAATGTCAAACCTAATCACATTACAGGCCATATCGTGACATATTTGGGTACTTTTTGCCTTTGCGGACCCTGGGTGGGCGTGGCTGGGGTATCCGACCCATGCGCCAGCAGTTTGACAGGCCTGATCTAGAGCCACCCGTTAATGTTCCAGATGTATAGACTTCCTTAAGAATAGGTTTTAAGGATAAGCTAGCAAAAAGAGTTTCACCAATGCCAAAGTCTCTTCCATCACCTTTAAAGAAACCACAGAAAGCATATTCATAATTCAGTAGAGCTTGCTTCAAATATTCTTCCTAAAACACAATATATTTTCTTTTAAAATATATCGCTAAGATCAGACACAGTTTATAAAATGAAGAAACTGCAATCACTACAAATACGTAAGCAAATTCTGGTCACAATATCTCTGAATCTACTGAAATTATTCATGAATGTCTCCACTCCAAAATGCACTGATTTAGCTCATGCTGGAGGAGTTATGGCCTTATCAAAAACTGTTTTCTGTTCCCCTCTAAATATAAATACCTTCCAAATATTACTGGAATTTTCTGTCTTTAATAAGCATAGTGGTTTGATGCAAAATTTAAAAATAAGAGTAACAAACAGCAAGCATTCATTAAATACTGTACTGAATTACATCTGCATTATTTTTTATAAAATAAAACAAACTAATTTTATATGCATATACCTCTGCTCAGTTATAGGGAAGTATAATTCATATTCAAAAATAAAACTTTGTCTTATAAGACAAGAGTGTATCGTCTCACTCAATACACAGCAGAATAGTCCCATAGCAAAACATGCAGCGATATATTTATTACATAGCCCTCAAATCATTTGCACTAAAAATAGACTTATTGTAAACTTACCTAGAATAACTAACTAGATTATCATTATTCTGGAATGTTTAGGTACACATATTAACTTGTAATATTACTCTTAAGCATTTATACATCTGAACTCTTCCAACTTTATTAAGAGTGACATATGGATTTCCCCCCATAGCATTAATATCAGCAGACAACTTCACTGCAGGCAACTGCTAAGATATCTGCTTCAATTATGCATTAAGCAGTCTGTCATATTATAAATAAGTATGAATTATTTTAAAAAAATCAAAGTGCATTAGAATGCAATATCTAGTAGCAAACTAGAACAATTTTCTTAAACCTAGTCTTTTGCAGATGTTTTGGGATAACAAGTTACAACATTCTTCACAAGCATGGCAGAAACATATGCAGAAACACTAAAGGTGAAATCTGCACAATCCTGCTATAGGAAACTATACAAAAATCCTTTTTCCTCAATTCAAAGTATATTCGCATAATGACCAATTCAACAATTAACATTTTTATGCTTCTTAATTTTCAACACCAAGAAACATTTGGGAGAATCTTGGGATCTAGCAGCTGCTAAGCACATGCCTGGCAGAATGTTCCGTATGCAACTGGTAACATTGCTAATTCAAAGGATAGAAAGTGCCTCTATCTGAGTTCTCAGAGAGCCTCGGACAATCAGAGTAGATGAAAGTTAATATACTGAGTACTACTTATTATTGTATAGTACTGCTATGCTATACTATCAGAGGTGGGTTCCTACTGGTTCGGACCAATAGTAACTTGGTGGCCTGGATCGCTGGAACCAGCAGAGACCCAGGCCTGCCATGCCCATGAGCCGGTTCTCTCGGCAGCGCCGTAGGCACCGCCATCTTGTTTTTTGCTTCTGCGCATGCACAGAAGCTTTATTACTGCACATGAGCTGATGCGCATGCACGTCCCTGAGAGAAGCAGCAGTAAAGAAAACCGGAACCCACCCCTTATACTATATAGATGGTATACAGTATACAGTGATGAAAAGTCCACCAGAACTAAAATAAGTACCATGTACATGTCAAGAATTCATCCAATGCACTGAAACTAACTGGATTAAATTTGCTTAAAATTTTCTGGCTAGAGATACGGTTCATCTACTATAGGTTCATGATTAGGGGACTGTGACCAAATTCCTTAATTCCTTATTTCCCCTCTCCCCGCCCCCTTAACTGGACTCATAGATTTCTCCAATAATGACAGACTTTGAGTAGCATATGTACCACTCAATGGTATGTGTTATGGCAATTTAGTTAAAAACAAATACAGCACATATAAAATTAAGTACAATATTTATTCTAACAATTCCTTATGCAAGACTGTAAATAATGCTTTTTTCAAAGAAATGAAAAACAATTTATTACAGAACAGGAAACATAGGTCTTGTACAAGTGGGTCACTGCATATGAGTGAAATTGAAACAAGGGAGATGGGCACACATTCTACTCTTCCCTCTAACCTTTCCATGCATTGCTTGATGTGGTTATTGCCTGATCTGCAGTCATATTAAAGCTGAAAATGCTTTAAATCACTTTTCAAAGTTTTATTTTAAGAGTACAAAATATCTTCAAGCAATCTAACTATCAGGAAGATTTGGGGTGGCATTTCCAGGAAGGCTTAATCCGTGTTCTGTCAAGGCAGCACAAATATCAGATAGAAACCATACCTATTAAGAAATACAAGCATAAAACAAAAGTCCTCTGAGTTATTGATGGACTAATTTTATTCTGAGAAAGGAAGAACAACATATAGATTACCAACTGGTTAAACATTGGAAATTTAATGTGACCACCAATTTTTTAAATCCAAATTGAAAGAAACAGTCACCATTTTTTGTGCAGTGTTAGCCAAGAGGATTAAGTGAGTGTGGTCTGAACAACAGATTTCCTGACATTTTACTGGCAACTATAGTTGAGGATCTTCAGAGGCAAGATTATCTGTTACACAGACCATGGCTACTGAGCAGAGATGGTCTTACCTTGCTTTTGAAGATGCCAGCCACAGCTGTCAATAAAACATCAGCAAATTTGTTGTCTAAACTACAGGTCACCAACCCGTGGTCCGTGAGAAAATTTTGGTGGTCTGTGGAGAAATCTTGGCCCCTGGGCCAGATATGGCTGAGAGCAATTAATC
>JANHGD010001556.1:40884-52114 GCA_027560375.1 Imantodes cenchoa
CTAAAATTCAGACTTAAAACATTCCCCCCCCCCAATCAAAAAAATATTGAAACAAGAGGATCAAATCTTTTTCTTTGCCTTTTGTTTTGGGGACCTGATACTTTGTAAAAATATTTATTAAAGTTCTGGAACTGGGCATGACCAGTATTCTAGCCAAGTTTGCCAGTGACACCAAACTGTTCAGAGTGGCAAAAGCAATAAGTATCTCTGCGCGATAGGGAAATGGGCATCAAAATGTCAAATGCCATTCAATATTAACAAGGATAAAATAATGCATGTTGAAGCCAAAATATTAACTATTCATACAAACTAATTACATCAGAAATAACAGTGATTGATGAGGGAAGAGCTGTTGGAGTAAAGGTAAACATTTCAATGATGGTTTCAACAGGATGTGCATCTGCTGTAAAAAGGCCAAAAGCTTGTTAGGAATAATTAGAAATGATATTGAAAATAGAGATGCCAACATTGTAATGCCCTTGGTGTAAATCAACAATGTGTGAACACCTCTGGAATATTGGAATATATGATATAGCTCAGAAAAGGGCAACTAAGATGATGAAAGTGCTGGAGCAGCTTCTATATGAGGAAAGGCTGGAACATCTGGGACTTTTTAGTCTAGAAAGAAGGTGATTGAGGGCACATGATTGAGGTGTATAAAATTGTGCATGGATAAAGTGGACAAGATTAAGATATTTTCACCTTCCCAAAGTAGTAAAAGCAGAGATTTCCCTATGAAGTTGAATCCTGGAACCATCCTTAGGCAAAAAGAAAAAAAATGCAGAACTTTTAATTAAACTTTAGAATTTGCTAACACAAAATGAGTGTCAGCTAATAGTTTGGCTGGCTTCCAAAATGCTGGATAAATTCATGAAATTCATGGAAATCAGTGGCCATTGGCCTTAATGGTAGTGTGGCTGCCTCTGAAGGCATCTGCTGGGAAACCAGGGCTTCCTTGTGCAGTTTGTTGGCTAATATGAGAAGAGATTGGTGGATGACATGGACAGCAGGGCACTGCTTATGTTCTTATTTTGAACTTTACCTCTACTTTCCTGAATAGTCAATTTTACGAAATAGGTTTTATTCATTTGCATTTCTAATTAATAAACATGCCATTTTATGTATCTTTTAAGCCTGTGTATTCTTCCTCTAAGATGATAAGCAGGAGATTTTATTGCCAAGCAACATTCGAAGTCTGATATGTTGGTTTGGGTTCACTCATGCTTCCTTCCTAATGTCTTTTAGTGCTATAGGCCTAATATTCTTCTTTGAAGAAAGGGGAATCTGATTCTGCTGCCTTGACTTGTAGTGTAGACCACTTTTAGACTGTATCACTCGCAAAACTGATTGTATGTCTCCATTTATGGAAGAAAATACTTGTAACTGTTGGCTTGTCGAGAATCATATAACAACCATGCTCCAGTCCACTATGGTAAAGCCCAGTTTGCTTCAGAAAGATATCACCACAGCTCTTGATGTTGCTTGCTATAGGTTCCTATAGGTGAGCTGGATAATCTGAAAGTCTTCATGTGGTCTGTCTTTTGTAGAAGGATGAGAAATAAGTAGCCATAAATTGGACTAAGCTAAGAATGAGCAATTTACGTCTTTCTAGGTCTGCTAAAGTAACATTGACCATGCTGCATCTGATGAGAGTTAAGGATTCAGGGCTATCTGCAGAGTTATAGGTCACCAAGTCTTAATCCAACACATACATTACTAATCTCTTTGTCACTGTCTTAGTTTTCCATGTGTGTCTTTTAGTCTTCGATGTGCATATAATACAATGTAAGTTCAATATGTAAATAAACTTTCTCTGAACATCTGCAAGAAATCCACTTGTAAAATAAATATGAGGTTGCATGTTTTTCACTTAATGAGAAACAAACAAGCTTTCCTATAAAGCTATACGTATTTATTTTTTAAAAAATTAGAAATTAACATATAAGCAAAAAGGGAGATTAGATGAGAATTGCTCTTTACAGCTCTATGCTTTCTGGCTCCAACACTTTAAAGATAGCTATTGTTTCTTTTTGTTTATTAAGCATTTGTGCTTAAAATGCTGGCCTTTTCCAAATAGGAACATGATAAGGCAGGACTATTTCCTGAATGTCTGCCTATTTTTCCTTGTTGCACTTCAGGAAGTCCCCTTTCCTACCTAGTTGTAGTCTACATTCCTAAGCACAGGTCATGGGCCATTGTGAGTTAAGAGGCATCAAATTATACTGCTACTAGATTAGCAGGAAATGCACTCCAAGATAAAAGATTTGCATATGTAGTGCAACAAAATCAAATTGTTTGTTATAAAGTACTATTACCAAAAGGTTTTCCAACCACTGATGCATAGTAAGAAATATGATCATAGTCCTGGCTGTTTCTGGCTTATAATTATGTCATTAGTTTAATAGAATTTAATTATAGTTTTTCAATGTGTATAAAGACATACATGTACACCTTCATCATTACTAGTTTAAGGCTCTCTGTTACAGCACTGTGGTTGATATAAAAATTATTATTATTTTTTTAGAAAAGAGAGCAGCAATTATCCCCTCCCCCCATCAGCAAACTTGCCATGATGCAAATTTTGGACTCCTGAAAGTTTTATTTTTTTTCTGATAAGTATACAGAACTATATATCTGGTTCAATAGGCCTTGTCTACCATAAATAATAGGTGTACCAGAAAACACACAATTGCCTCAGTCAAGCGTTATGTATCAACAATTAAGAATATGTTCATAAAAATGATAATTTGTCTTTTTACTTATAGGTAAAGGAGTGAGAGAAGTTAATGAGACAGTAACTAAAACACCAGGTTTGTATATGAGAACAGTTTTAGAACTAAGCATCTTAAATTCTTCTGCAGTTTCTCATACAATAAAAAATACTTCTAGCCTTTATCAGAACACTTCATCACTGATATAAAAATTTACCTGAATACTGAAATAAAAACTCAATTGTCTGAAACTGCACTTTTTTAAAAAAAGTACCCATTATTTTGGCATTATTTCGGGCTGTTTTCATTACCCACACACATACAAAACTTGTGAATGGGATCTGGAGGCCCAATTCTGCCACTTTATACAACTTTTCTGTTTGGAAGGAATATGAAAGGGATCTAGCAGTCCTAGCCGAAAAACCACTTAAGGGTGAGCAAGCAATTGCTTGCAGCTGCCAAAAAGAAAAGAAAAAGCCAATACAGTCCTAGGCAGCATCAACAGAGTGTCAAAATAATACAGCTTGTTACTGCTTTAGTAAGACCACACTTGGAACACTGTGTTCAGTTTTGGTCACTGCGATATAAACAAGATACTGAGACTCTAGAAAGAGTCCAGAGAAGAGCAGCAATGATGATTAGAGGGTTAGAGGCTAAAACATAGGATGAAGAGTTGCAAGAATTAAGTATGTCTAGTCTAATGAAGAGAAGGATCGGAGCTGACATGATAGCAGTCTTCCAATATTTGAATATCAAAAAGAAGAGGGTGGCAACCTATTCTCTAAAGCACCTGAGGGCAAGACAAGAAGTAATGGATGGAAACTTGCCAAAGAGAGAGCCAACTAGAACTAAGGACAGTCTTTCTTGACAGTAAGAACAATTAATTAGTGGGACAGGTTGCATTTAGTGCACCAACACGGAGGTTTTTAAAAAGAGATTGGGCAACCATTTGTCCATAATGATATAGGGGTTGGACTAGAAGACGTTAAAAGTCCCTTCTAACTCTGTTATTCTGTTATGATATATAGAGCTGTAAGTGATTAAAAAGTGATTTCAAAAAATATTCTGAACCTCATACAAGCACATTGTGCACCTCCTCACTACTTATTAATACAACCAATTCTTTTTTCCGCCCCCCCTTGCAAGCTTGAAAAAAAGATAATGTCATGCTAAAGAAAAATAAACACATATTTAATATTAATACAACTCTTAAAACAATGGCCCCCTTTTCTGACTTGTTTAGAAGCCTGAAATAAATTAAGCCATTCTAATGCATAACAAAAAGATGTGCCGTGCTTGCATGCACAGCTTGGCTTAGTAGACAGATAGACAGAATATCTTCAATAATGTGGTTTCCCCCTGCATTCTCTAGTTGCACAGTCAATGCATAGCTTTATCATCATAAAACTAGATGGCATTAATTCTATAATTAGAAACTAATTTCTAGAAACTAAAATCTAGAACTAGATTTTAAAAGATCTGTACATTATATATTAGAATCTAGAAAGACTATTCCTTTATATCAGACAATGTACTATAATGGAGAGCCTTATCATAAAGGTAGGAGTTAAACAACACCACAGATGTCATATCTAAAAATTATTCTGTTTCCATTTTATAAATAGCATGCTAGAGAAATTCAAATATATTTAAAAAATCAAATTCATTTCATAATGCTGCATATTTTAATTGGTTCAGTTTTAAATTTCAGTTTCTCCTGGATTTGTTTAACTTTCACATTCATAAGCCTTGCCTCAGAGGAGGATTTACAGGATTCACAGAGAAAAATACCACATGACAGTAATGTGCACATCAGCCAGGACATGATTTGAAAATGGAAAGTTTCTACTAAAATTTGGGATCTGAAATTGAAATCTAATAAATTTAAATTCTAAATTTGACCATTGTTTCTATAAATAGGACTTCCTCTTGAAACATAGTAGCCTTTGGGATTCTCCCTAACTTTTCTTAAACAAAATCAACTTTTCAGAAGCTATCACAAAACACTAAGCTTAAATATGTTCTTATTCCAAAGGATGTCTAACAACACCCATAGGTCTTCCTTCCTTCTTCCTTGACACATGATGCTTGTAAGTGTTGTGGTATATGCACAGATGGCATCCGCACAAAATTGCACAAAATTAAATAGAAATTAAATATTTTTTTAAAAAAAAAAATGCCTAAGAGCTTGTGATTTGAACGATCCTACTATTTCCATCTAAAAAGATTTTATATGAAAATGCTAAAATTTTGAGAGATTTCAGAGACTTTGCTTATTTAGTATACAGAGCTTAGTGTTGAGCTTTGGAGTCTCTGTGGGCCCTCACAGAACAAAATAACAACACTAGTAGCACTTACTTTCATTGCCCAACTAAGTTTTCTCTGTACTGTAGCTTTCTCGGGTACCAGTGAAACATATATCAATGCCAACACAGAACAAGAATTTAACTTGCTCAAGTATGTTTATATAATTCTCACCTGAGGGCTAATTAGCCCATAATGCTACAAAATGAAAAAAATCATGTCACAAGACTAGTATTCATAATTATCTGGCTACCTGTGTACTCTTTTCATTGGTGTTATAACTTTACAATGCTTTCAATGTGTCTTCAGTGTTGAATGTGCAATATGTCTTTTTATTCTTGAAACAAAATGTGTTTCCTGTCTCTCTCACCTACCAACAAAAGTAAAATCTGAGATTAAATAGTAATTAATTTGCACAGTACAATTGATACCATGTTACATCACAATCCACCCATTTCCTTGCTGACTGAGATAATTTGCTTTTGCTTATCTTCCAAATAATGAAAGAGAACCAAGAATTCGTGGCCACCTTTCCACTATGAGGAAAAGAGGCTGATAGATAAACTGCCCTATATTTTAAACAACGAAGTTACCGTGAGAGTAACCAATATGGAGGACACTGCCTTGTTGTAGTCATGAGATTCAGACATCACATTAATTCTTCACAGAGATTTTAAACTGTGCAGCAATATCCTATTTTTCATGTATGATTCTCAATTAAATAAATGGGATTTAACCATTTGTCAAGAATGCATCCAAACTGCCTTGAGTTATTTTTTTTTCTAATGGATGAATGCTTTTCTTAACTAAAAATGTAATATTGTTCCAATATGTTATTTCAAAAACATTTCATTACAATGACCAATGTCACTGTAATCTTTTTGTAAAAAAAATGTTTAAAAAAAAAGCTATTTTCTCGTAGAGCTGGAAAAGAAATTAAGAGAGAGAGAGAGAGAGAGAGAGGGAGGGAAGGAGGGAGGGAGGCTTCTTGAAATCTATTTTAAAACTAATTTATTTTAATTTGGCATTTTCCTACCTATCTATTCATTATAGAGATACTTTTTTGAAAGAAATATGTATATTGGGCAAAATTATGTATTCAAAGGAATACAGAGGAACAAATGTATCGGAAAATGTGTGTTTGTGTGTGTGCGTGTGTGTGTGTGTGTGTAAAATCATGCACATTTTGGGGGAAGGGAGACTGTGAAAATGGGAAAAAACAGAGTTTTAAATTAAGAAATTGAAGGGACTTGGAATCAATGCATGAAATTAGTTTATTTTAATTTGAAATTATTCATGGTGTAACAGACCCCTCCCCTAAACTTCTATACATCAAGGTTTGCCAGAAGTGTTATCATTGATATATTAATATTTCAGATTGACAAGTATTACCAATTATGGAACCACCTGTGTGTGCCAGCTATAAAAATGGACTGAATAACTTGTTGAATTTTTTTTTAAAAAGGCATCTGTTTGTAGACCAAGCTGATTTCCTTTTGTCTTTCTTCTTCAGTTCCCTCTGATGTATTTTTTATCAATTCACTCTGGAAGGGGTTTTATGAGCATCTAGGGAAAAGACAAGTTGCAACTCTTACAGTTGACTGGTTCAATGCTACAAGCAGTAAGGTGAATGCTACTTTCATTGATGCAGCCAGCATGCAACTTAAATTATCAGGTGAGATTAAAAAACAGACATCTGTCATCACAGCTATTCAAATGGTATGCTGATTAAAGGGACATGGACATTTCATGGATATACAGTAGTCCTTGTTTAACAATCCTAATTGAGACTGGAAGCTCCATCGCTAAGCAAAGCAGTTGTTAAGCAAAATATGTAATCACCCCACTTAGTGATGCCAGTTATAGCAGTCCTTTGTGCAGTTGTTAAACGAAGCACACATGGTTGTTTAAACTTGACATGACCAGGGGTGGTGTTCATTTATCTTCCCTACTGGTTCGCAAATGTGAGCGCACATGCGCACAGCCTCCGCACATGCGCACAGCTTCCCATGGAAGGCATACTCACGTGCATGTCTTCCACGCATGTGCCCAGCTTCAAAAACGTGGCTAAATAGAATGGTATTATGTCTGGGCGGGTGGGCTGGTGGGCAGGCCCACCCGCAGTCACCGCTACCAGTTCGCCTAAACCAGTCGAATCTGGCAGAATACCACCTCTGCACATGACCATGATTTGCAATCTCCTAGCATAAAACACACAAACTAACAATCTGGGAACATATGTTGAAAAAGGTGTCTATTAAGTGGGCAAAATCACCAGATGCTTGATGAAAACAAAACAAAATAAATGGAAACTAAATTTTAACAATTGTATTGCTATAGTTTGGACTTTATGATTTCCTAACACAGTAAGTTAGGTTTTTTTTTTTTAGATAGAACTAACATCTGTAGTTCAGCTTTATTATGACTTTCAGTACCTGCAATTTCCATTTGAATTTTGGTCTGGATATACATAGTCATAATTTTCTTTTGGTACTCTGCAGCCTATTTTAATCTTGAATCATTCCCTTTTAATGAGAATGGTAAAACATGGATTTTTTTTTTACTAATAATGTAACATTTCTGTGAAGTATGTCATATTTAAAATGTTTCAGCATCAGCTGGCCATTAATAATTATAGGTTAATATGCAACTACATTTATTATTATTATTTTTTAAAATAGCTTGTTTTTTCCATAGCATAAATTTAGAACGACAGCTAGGTTTCTGGATGTATATTTAAACTTTAAAATTTTGTGTACTTTTTGTAAATCAATGTTCCGCTTGAAAGTATCACCTTTGCCCCTTTAAAAGGAAATAGGTATTTAACTGAAGTGCTAGAAATAAAGGGGGAAAAAAACATTCTGTGGAGGGATGGTTAAGACAGTCCGAAGTACAGACTCACAAGTCCAGTTCGTACTTAATTTGGTCAAATTATTTGGACTTTGTTAAATTTGAAGGCCAGAATTATACGTGATAGTCTAATCATTAAGTAAAATAGTGTCATATGTCCTGCTGATTTCATCATTGCCACATCTTTACTAGGGTATGTTATAAAGATATTGCCACGACAATTCAGGTAACATATGGTCTAGTTTAGAAGCTTTACTGTAACAAAGTAGGGATTTTATTTGCCTTTTTACACATTTGCATAGCAACCACTAATTAGTCCTCATTTTATGTAAATGAAGTTGAAAGGGTAATTAAACTTATTTTCACATACAGATTTTCTGAATACATGCGGTTGTATAAACTTGCTTTCAAATAATCCTTTATAGGCACTTACAAGAAAGAAGAAGCTCATTTGCTTCTGAAAGTCTATCATGTTAAAAATCCTAAAGAAGGTTTTGTAAACAAGCTTGAAAAAGACAAGTGGGCATTGGATGGCTATGTAAGTAAATACACATCTCTGAAAGAAAATGTTAACTGCATTGAACAGTTTGAATCCTGTCACCAAATATGAGACATATAATTATATTTTATATAATTTTGTATACCATATAATTTCCTTCTTTGAGTGGGATCTTACATGAATGCATATATATTATACAGGTAGTCCTCGATGTACCAACCCAACATTTCTATTACTAAGCAAGACCGGTGTTAAGTGACCCATTTTATGACCTTTCTTGCCACAGTTACTAAGTGAATCACTGCAAGTGTTAAGTGAATAGTAAGTTTGCTAAGTGAATCTGGCTTCTCCATTGACTTTGTTTGTCAGAAAGTCACATGTCCCCGAGACTCTGCAACTGTCATAAATACATGGCAGTTGCCAAGTGTTTAAATTTTGAACTTGTGACCATGGGGATGCTGCAAAGTTCATTAAGTGTGAAAAATGGTTCCAAGTCACTTTTTAAAATGCTGTTGTTGTAACTTAAAAGGGTTGTAAGTAGAGGACTACCTGTATGTGAGATCCTCCTCCCACCCTCACCCCACTCACCGGAAAAGATATATATGGGCAAAACATTTAAAGCCGGGTCTGCAGAAAATGCATTGATGCAAGTGAAGCATCCTTTCTCAATGTGTGAAAGCAAACAAGTCCTCTGGAAGGCTTCGGGGTAGCTGCTTCAAAATTTTTCTTTAATCATCTGCACATTTGTCGCTGGCAAAGTCTTCTTCTGGAAGGAACAATCAGAAAAGCAAACTGCCTTTGAAGCACCCTTGAGATGTCTACTAGAGGATGCAGCTGCTATAATATTTCAAGTAGACATAGCAACAGCACTTAGACTTACCGTATTTTTAGGACTATAAGATGCACCGGTGTATAAGAGACACCAAGATTTCAAAGAGGTAAGTAAGAAAAAAAGGTTTTGTCCTCCCCGGCCCCCAGGAACACTCTGTAAGCCTCCCAAAACCCTCTGCGCACCCTGTTTTTTTGCAAAACTGGGCCTGTTTTTTGCAAAAACGGAGGCATTTTTGCCTTATCTCAGCCCCCAGGGGCACTCTGCAAGCCTCCCAAACCCGCTGTGCACCCTGTTTTTCACAAAAGGACCCATTTTTGCAAAAAAGGGACACGAAGAGGGTTTGGGAAACCTGCAGAGTGGTCCTGGGGGCTGGGGGAAGGCAAAAACACCTCCGTTTTTGGCTTGTTTTTTTCACAAAATGGGGGTGTTTTGCCTTCCCCCAGTCCCCAAGAGCACTCTGTGGGCCTCCCAAACCCTCTGCGCACCCCATTTTTGCGAAAAACAGGCCCATTTTTCACAAAAATGGAATGCGGGAGCGGGGCTTCGGGATACCAAAAATGGTTGTATTCAGTGCATATGACGCACCGATATTTCCACCCCCTTTTAGGGAGGAAAAAGGTGCGTCTTATACTCCAAAATATACGGTATCTACTGCTTCACAGTGCTTTCACAGCACTCTCTAAGCGGTTTGCAAAGTCAGCATATTGTCCCCAACAATCTGGGTCCTCATTTTACCAACCCTGGAAGGATGGAAGGCTGAGTCAACCTTGAGCCTGGTGACATTCGAGCTGCCATAGTTGTAAATATCTAATATTTGTTAATTATATTGCACATTTAATTGAAAATTGTTATCAATAAAATTATGAAATTACATTGGTTGTACTTGAAAGGTATTAGCAATCATGTATCAATTGTTCCTCCTTATTGAAAAATGGGAATCCCCCAGCATGGTATTTATACTATACAGGTAGTACTCGCTTAATGACTGCCTTGTTTAGCAACCATTCAATGCTACAAGGGTTGAAAAAAGCCCAGCTTTCCAACCAATTCTTGCCTTTATGGCCATCATAGTGTCCCAAACACACATGATTGCCATTTGGGAGCTTCATAAACAGTTTCCAACAAGCATAATGAGTGGAGAACCTAGAAGTTGAAGCTGTGGGTCCTGTGATGTCTCATTTAACAACAAAAGCAGAAGTGATATCATTAGTCTGGCATAGTTATGTTATTTTTCACATAGCAATCATGGTCCCAGTTGTGATCTTCGGCAAGGACTACCTGAATAGGCTTCAAATGTTCAAGTAATTCTGCCAGGGATACATATACTACAAGAGTAAGGAAAACAAAAGAAAGAGACTTTCACACAACATGCAAATGTTTGTGACAGAATAATAGAATAACAAAGTTGGAAGGGACCTTGGAGGTCCTTTAGTCCAACCCCCTGTTCAAGCAGGAGACTCTATACCATTTTAGACAAATGGTTGTCCAATCTCTTCTTTAAAAACTCTAGTGTTGAAGGACCCACAACTTCTGGAGGTCAGCTGTTCCACTGGTTAATTGTTCTCTCCAGTAGTGGGTTCTAAATTCTGTTGCTACCAGTTCACACATGCACTTGCACACAGTTCACACTGTGTACGTGCAGAAATGTCCCGGGTGGGTGGGTGGAGCCTCCCACTGCCACCGCTATCAGTTTGCAGAACCAGGCTGAATCGGGAGCAACCCACCACTGGTTCTCACTATCAGGAAAAGAGAGAGCAAAAAAAGAAAAAGTCTACTTCACTGTGCCTACCTGCTTTCCTCTCTTCCTCTGTATCTCTCTTCCTTCACTGAAAGGGCTAGAGAGGAATATATTAAATATAGCCATAATCTCCGACCTCAGAACTTTCCACCGCGAACTAAAGACCTGGATGTTCCGGCAGGCAGGCCTAGCCTAAGATAAATTTTATGGGAATTGGACCTTAATGGGGATTTTAGCAGCCTAAATTATTGTTTAATCTGGTTTTAATAATTTATTTATATCTATTTATATTTATA
>JANHGD010001561.1:77369-87383 GCA_027560375.1 Imantodes cenchoa
ACTCAAATGCCGGCGTGCAGGCGGGTGGGCGGAGCCTCCCGTTCCCTGCGCGTGCTATTCAAACTGCCTTGTCGATCGGCTGTCAGCCGACGACAAGGCTTTGGCGAACCGGGAGCATTTTACCCCTGCCTACATTGCAATGTTTTTAAGACATCTTAAGTTTTTACATTTTTGGATTGTGAATTGTCTGGAGTTACAAGATATACATAGGTGGTTATATAAATGTTATAAGTAATTAGATGACCTGGGACCAATTGGTCATTGTTTTGGAGTGATTTCCTTGCCTAAATAGAGAAATAGAATAATTATGGGTGGGGAAAAAGGCAGTGGGAGCTGAAGCAACCTCCAACCTCCTTTCAGCTTCCCTTTTGAATTTTCTTGACTGGACATTAATCCTTCCTTCCTTCCTTCCTTCCTTCCTTCCTTCCTTCCTTCCTTCCTTCCTTCCGAGGTGTGTTCCTACCAGTTCTAATCAGTTCTTTAGAACCATTAGTAAACCGGTGATGACTTCATGGAGCTGGTTCTGTCAGTGCCAGTCCGTGGGCTCTGCCATCTTGTTTTTGGCTTCTGCATATGCATATGCACAGAAGCTGCTTTTTGCTTTTATGCATGTGCAGAAGCCGAGTTTTCAGCACTGCGCATGTGCACGGCTGTGTGGCGAGGCTATGCGGTGTGCAATGTGTGCATAGCCACGGAGCATGGGAGGAAGTGAACTGGCGGTGAGGTAAGTTAGAACCCATCCTTGCTTGCTTGCTTGCTTGCTTGCTTGCTCCCTCCCTCCCTCCCCCCCTCCCAGCAGTTCAGCCCAGTTCTTAGAACTGGTATTGCTGATGGTGGGAGGCTCCGCACACCCACCCTGGATGCTTCTGAGTATGCACAGAAGCATCACACATGTGCATGTGCACCAGTAGTAAAGGGTTTTAGAACCCACTACTGCTCCCTCCCTTGCTCCCTCACTCCCTCCACTTTCTTGTCTATAAATTTTATAAATAATAATGAAACAAACTAGCAAGCAGCAAACAATCACATTTTCCATCCAGAAAACTTCCCAAAATAATGAAACAATCTGTTGCATCTTAAGTAAAACAAAGAAGACACCTAAAACAATGCTAAATTGACCTTATCTATGATGATTTGCGTGCTATAATATGAATGATGTAAACTGCTGTAATGATATAATTTTGTATTTAAGGAACATTTGGGTAAGAGAGACATTTCTCCTTCAGAGTGGTCTGTTAAGAGTTCAATAAACTGTCACCTTGAGCCTACATGCCAGGGTCACGGAAAACATTTGACATCAACATTTAATAAGGAAACTGGGCAACAGGAGATTCTTTACCAGCTATCAAAAGCAGCTATAAAGTACTCATTACAAGAAGTTGGGAAAACTTTACTTATTATAAACTACCAACAATTTAGGAACATCCACAACAAAAATCAATATATTTCTTACATCATAGGACAGCCATGAGGATCAGGGGTTGTTTACTAATAGCATCTATCATTTTCTGAAGAGATAAACGTGCAGCTGGATGAACAGTGCTGGATTCCTTGGCACTTGTAACTACCATATTACCAACTCCCATGAGTTAGAGTTATAGAAAGCAATTTCAGGGAAGAAAAACATATTATCAGCCCTTTTTACTTTTGCTAAGCTTTCAAATTTGTCACTGATGATACTTAGAAAAATTTCTTTGGCTAGACTTATTTTATTGGTCTGAGCAACAAGAGAAATTGGACTCATACCATTTTTCTAATTGAACCATGTACTTGGCTTTCATTTCACTAGATTTGTTCTGAATAGTCATTCATATTTCACAACTCTAAGACATTTATTTATTTATTACTATTACATTTATTATTATTACATTTATTATTACATTATTATTACATAACTGTCCATCTCACCTAAGTGTCTCTGGGTGGTTCACAACATCATAATAAAATCATATATGATAATAGAGGAATAAAACAATAAATTAAAAACACATTAAGACTTCCAAGTAAAGAGAGTGATGGTCATTTATTGGCCTTTTGATGTCATGTTAGATTTTCAAACTTTAAGGTCCTACAATTTAGTTTGATATGAGATAAAATAGTTTGGCATACAATTCTGCACCTTTAATCACATTATTTAGTCCAGTGGATAGAGCAAAATTCCCAAGAGAAATAGTGATGGTTGAAGCAATGATATCTCTAATACTAGTCTAACACTAGCAAAAGTGGACGTCACTAGCTATAGAAGTAAATAAAATACATGTTTGTGTTTGCCTTTTTATAAGTAAATATATTACTGTTCTTACAAATGTATCCTTACAAACACTTGAGAGGTCAAGATAACTCTTCCCTATGAATATTAGGTCCGAAGTCATACAATGCTTTCCTCTATTTGATCAATCTTTCGTCAGGGATCATGTCAGAAGGCTTCAGCAGACAGAAATAGAAGACCATGGAATTAAGGAAAAACGTCTAACAGTGAGTACAATTAACCAGTGGAACAGCTTGCCTTCGGGAAGCTGTAGTTGCTTAATCACTGGAGGTTTTTTAAAAAGAGACCAGACAGTCCCTTGTCTGAAATGGTATGGTCCCACATGGATGAGACAGGTTGCACATACAATAGAACTAGAACAATGGCAACAACTTTGGGAAAGGAACTATACAATGACTATGGCAACAGCCTATAAGAATATGTACAAGTTGTTTTATAGATGGCATATGTCACCAGAAAGGATATCAAAAATGTTCAAAGACAAATCTATGGAATGTTGGAAATGTAAGCAGACACCAGGCTCCTTCTACCATACGTGATGGACATGTTCTGAAGTGAAAAGATATTGGACTATGGCAGGGACGGCTTGCTTGCACTGGCACTCTGGTGTGATGCGCATGAATGTGTGTGTGCGCGTGCCCCCGCACACGCGATTTTGCTTCCTGCGCATGCGCAGGAAGCAAAAATTACAAAAAAAACATGGCGGCGCGCAACGGCTCCGTTGCAATGGCACCAGAGCCATTGCACAATATTTGGCTTGCTACCAGGGCAGCAGAATGGCCCGTTCCGGTAGCAACCCGCCCCTGGACTATGATTAAAGTATGGATAGAGGAGATGGTGAACCAAAAACTGGAATTAAAGGCAGAGACATTTCTGCTAGGTATTTTATTGGAGAAATTAAACAAAGAAGAAATATATTTGATTATACATGTGGTGATGGCCGCTCGATTAGCTTATGCCCAAAAATGGAAACTAAAGGCGATACCGACGGATGGAGAAGTTTTGAAGAAAATACTGGAATGTGCAGAGATCAACAGATTGACAATGAAGATTAAAGATAAAGAAGATTCTGAATACTACAAAATATGGGTGAAATTTTATGATTGGTTAGAGAAGAAGTCTAAATAGGGGACATTAATTATGAATAAAGAAAAGGGTTGAATTGGGAATAATATGCATAACCCAGATGACGAACTTAGAAATGGAGGCAGCATTAGATAGACGACATATGCCTAAAAGGATTTGGAATATAAGGGCAAACTATAAAAAATATGATAACAGGATGGACGAAAGTAGAGAAATGTGGAAATAAATTGCCAGTCTGCTAGAGTAAATATTTAGTGGAACAGAGATATTACACTCAAGGAATGGATTAGAAGGAGGAAAGGGAAGTAGAAAGAGAAGAAGGAAGGAAGTGATGGAGAGGAGAGGGAAGGAAGAGGGAGAGAAGGGACAAGAAAGTAGGTGATAAAAGAGGGCAGTGAAAAGATGAGAAAGGATCAGACTGGCAGGCAATAATAGTAAGATCTTAAAGTTAAAGAAATTGATAACTGTATGGTTATGCTATTATGATATATGTATGGGGGTGTACACATGAGATGATGTGGAGAAAAAAAAAATATTTTTAAAAAATGAAATGGTATGGTTCCCTGCTTGAGCAGGGGGTTGGACTAGAAGACCTCCAAGGTCCTTCCCAAATATATTCTGATTGATTGAATCCACTCCAATTCTCCTCCTAAAATGCCTGAAAGAATGAGTATAGAGAAGACAAAGGCTGCAATATAAACATTCTTATTAGAGAGAAAACCTTGCGGAATAAAGTGAGGCTCACTTTCAAATAGAAATATGCATACGGTTGCTCTGGAAAGCAAAATAAGCAAATATGCTGTCTTTTAGGCTTTGTAACCCACAAGCTGTTGCAAGAAACAACCCAACAAAAATATCTCCGGTGCTCCTACACAGATGGCCAGAACATATGTCCAGCTCCTCTCAGGCAAAAACATGCACTTGTAAGAGTGAATGAAGTCTTTATTTTAATGTGGCTTCACCCTCCAAATAATATTATTAAACATACTGTCTGCCAGAAGGCAACTGAATTAACATGTTTTGTTCCTAATAAATATACTCCAGAACTGTTGGTTCTGTGAAATATTTAAATATGTCTGTGACATCAAGTACACCCTACTCTTCCACCATGCACAGCTCAAGTTGTTTTGCTGAAGGATTTTCAAGTTGGATTGCTGAAGGATTCTCTCTATGTAAGTTTCAGGAAGAGGCAGAACCAGTTTCATATCTCAGCAATGGAAACCATGTCTTGGAAACAGCTTTCAACCAGAAAAAAGATGAAAAGGTTGCGCCCTAGAATAGCTGCCTGAATCCTGGCAGAAAAAGGATGCAACTGTGTTAAAGGTTAAAGATTAAAACATATGAGGCAATAATAGCAGGGGTGGCTGCTGGGAGTTCACAGGGGTTTGGGAGAGCCTCTAGCTAAGATTCTGAGCAGTTTGGAGAACCCCCAAATCCCACTCCTGGCTGGCCCTACCCACCCTGCCCTATCCCTTCCAGAAGTCCCCACACAGCCATTTTGAATGCAGGTAAGTGCAGAGCGCACGCAGAGGCTTGGGAGTGTGAAAAATGGGCCTACCGGAGGGCCTCCAGAGCCTGGGGAGGCCGTTTTCACCCTCCTGGAGGCTTGAAGAAAGCATCCAGAGCCCGGGGAAGACAAAAACGCCCCCCTCACCATGGCTCAGGAGTCTGACTAGGCCACACCTACCATGGCCATGCCCACCCAGCAACCAGGCAGAGAACCCCTTGCTAAAATTTTTGAAGCCCACCCTGAATACTAGTAGTACCCAGCATGCCAAGATAAGGAATAATGTCAAAACAATTTAAAACTGCAATGTGGCTTTGTATCTTAATCTTTACATCTTCATAGAAAAGTTCAGATAAATAAGGATAAGCAATGTAACCACAGGAAAATGAGGGAACAACCCAAAAAAATATTCTTATTGACGGGCACCCTAAAGTAAAGGGTCAAAAAAACAGTTAAGTAAAAGGCTGAAACTCTGCAATTAAAACCACATGCCTTTTAAATGTGTGTAGTATAAAAGGATTGGGACTTCAATGGTGCAAATATAGCTCCCAGATTGCCATTTTGAACCTTCCTTTGCTCTTATTAATTCATACAATATGCTATACACCTACTCCTATACTAATGAATCTCCAGTGTAAAGCAAATAAATACACAAACACACATTTACATGCACTTTGGATGATGTGTTAAAAAATAGAACATATACATTTATCCAGGGGTGAGTTCTGGATCCTTTTGCTGCCAGTTAACTCAGGGTCACTCTGCGCGTGTGCGCCCGCAGCAATCGAAAAATTCTGTGCATGCGCAGAAGCAAAATCCAAGATGGTGGCGCCCACAGAGACACTGACAGAACCGGCTCTGTGACATGATCACCAAACTACTAACGGTTCTAAAGAACCAGTTAGAACCGCTAGGAACCCACCTCTGCATATATCTTTACAATTATGGATTTAAAAAAAAGTTATTCTAAAACGCACATGTGAGAATATGCTTTTTGAGTTGAAAACTAAAACCCGAAGATGGTCTAAAATTCAACAATGGTCTCCTTCATACCTTAACCTGGAAGTGATCATTTGTTGTTAAAAAAAAGAGCAAACTAAACAAATCCCTAAGCATCCCAATTTGATGCCAAGGGAATTCTTGAAAAGGGTGTTCAACAAGGGATTTCCTGTTTTAAGTTCTTGGTGAAAGGGATCAGATGGTCCTGTAAACAGATGCCATAAAGCTTCCTTTGTTCATTTTCAAAAGTGCAATTTGTTGCTCTGCCAGCCGAAGTAAATGGAAGCTTTAAGCCAACTAAAAGGTTACAATTTGTCTGGAAGAAGCATTTAACTTAGATTTAATGAGCTTGTTACTGTATATTAATTAAATTTAAATCCTTCCACAAAAGCCACTTTTCAGAGGCTTTCTCACCATTTGGTTAACTTCCTTTAAATGACAAAAGCAATAAGAACTTAATTATCTTCCTATTAATATATTTTAATTTCTAGAGCATCTGAGGTTTTTAATGGGCAATTCACAAAGAACGATGAAAGAAAAGAGATTTTTTTTATCATCTTGAAATAATTGTGGCATTAACTGCTCTTCTATGGTAAGGAGATAAAGCCTATCACTGTGCTAATGGATTCCCCCACTCCCCACCCTTTTTTTAAAAAAGAGAGAGGAATAAAGTTTCTCTGTCTTGTGTATGTCATGCTATCTTTGAATGTGGAAAAATATTTTCTTGCTTTTATATACCAAATCAGAAGATATTTTTTTTAAAAAAATTCTGATTTTTCAAACGTAAGAGCCCTCTTATTTAGAACAGAACAGAATAGAATTCTTTTATTGGCCAAGTGTGATTGGATACACAAAGAATTTGTCTTTGGTGCATATGCTCTCAGTGTACATAAAAGAAAAGATGCATTTGTCAAAAATCATGAGGTACAAGACTTAATGATTGTCATAGGGTACAAATAAGCAATCAGAACTCGGGTAATTTGAAATAGGTACTGCTAACACCACTTTCTATTTCTACTAGATTATGCTGCTTCACATTTAAAACAGTAATAAGACTATATTGACTCCTATTTTCAGCAGCAAAGGATCTTTTTTAAGACACAGTCTTAAAAAATAAGTGATATGTGATAAATTTTCAGTTATCATACCCTTGAAGTCTTGTGTGCAAACACCATGGTATCCTTTCAATTAAGTTTACTGACTGGATTCACATGTCATACATAGATTTGCAAAGTTTCAGAACATTCTGCTAAGCGACATGCAAATCACATAATGGTTTAGTATAATATGTGAAGTTAGGAAGTGTTTTGCTTTCTTCTTAGTTCGTTGATTTTATACTGTAATCCTCCTGTAAATATTTGGATGAGATGCTCATATAATTATTTTAAGCAAATGATCATTACTCTTCATTAGGAAAATTTCCTATCTTCAACTTAATCTTTTTTTAAAGAATCCAGCCTATTTCTTGAATTGTTAATAAAAGTTAAATTCTGAATAATATTTGATGCTCAAGGGTTTAAGATGCTACAACGTGTGCAAGTACAAAATTGTCAAATATCTAAAAACTGATTAAAGGTTAATGGTTTTGTTGAATGGTGCCTCTAAAGTTTGTCATTCAATGAGCATATTTACTTCTTCACCTGAATCTACTCATTGTTGGAAGTGTAGTGATCAGTGTCCCAGATCTGTACTGTATGCTTAAAGGATTTGGTGATATTGGTAATACAGTGTCTAGCACTTAACATTTCAACAATAGTGTTTGATAGATTTAGTTATTCACTAATGTGCAAGTACAAAACCTATATACATTGGTGATTTATTACAGTAATAGCCATGTGATGCTTTAATAATGAATTTTTCATGAATCATTTAGCAGTTGTAAAAATCTCACAAACTATATGCTGCTGAATTAGGTTCACAGATCTTAAAGGAGTCATGGAAAATAGAATCCCCTTGATAAAGGGAGTTAGAAGAATCATGAAGATAGCAGGTGTGATAGTCTGCTTTTAATATAAGGACAAATTGATTAAGTTAGATCAGTTACTTTTAATTTTTCCATTTTAAAATTACTCTTGGAGAAGAATGTATACTTTATAATTCCTAAAAGGGATGGTTGGTAATTTATTATTAATATAGTTATTCTGTAAATAGATATTTAATTTGTAATCTACTGCTATGAAATCCAATTGTCTCTTGTACTGAAAAATTATAAGGATGTGACAAATGTTTCAAATTTGAACTGAAATCAACATGTTTGAGGAAGCTTCTTTCACACTTGGAATGGTTCTGTTTCAAAATATTTTGCACATGACTAAGAGTCATGTTAGCCTAGATACAAGAATCAGTGTCTTTATTATGCTTTCAGTGGTGAACTAAATCATATAAGAAGGTAATCTTTGTATATAATATATTTGTATACTTATTTAGCATAGAAGCAGGTTTCGTAGAAAAAGTGATATTTTTGAGTAAACTTTCATGGAGTAAATTTTAAACAAAAGTCCAAAACTTTCCAGAAAAAAATGTATGTGAGTTAAATAGTGATCAAAAAGTTTCAACATCAGGTCATAAAATAGTGGTATTTGATTTTGAAGTTACTATAAGAGCAGTCAAAATATTGCTGACATTCTCTACATATTACACATAGACACTCATGCTGTTTCCTTTCAAGATAGATTTTGTTAAGAAAAAGAGTAAGAATAAAGGAAAGATGGAAAGATGCCTTATCCATTTTTGCATCTTTAGTAAATATTTTTCCTTGATACAGATTTCATCTACTTGCTTTGACTTTTAGCCATTCATGTATAATTTGCCTCACAGTAAAACTTTGGGCGTTGATACATTAACATTTTAAGATCCATACTACATTTATATTAATATTTATTCCAGGTCATTGGATTGTCAGCCCATAATACAGCATAACCTTCATATAAACATATATATTCATGTCCCAGCCAACATTCTTCTAATACTGCCACAAACATTCCTTATATATTTAATACTAAAAAGCCAGGGGACAATATCTACACACACTGCTCAGTGATGAAATGTTTGCTGTATATTCCATTTTTGCTGCTAGTTATTCTTCAATCAAAAGATAAACTGCAGAGATCCAGATGCAAAGGGAATAGCCATAATTAAGGTACAAATGGAAGGTAATCAGCCAAGGTTATAATTTTATCATTATTAGAGTCCCCTGGTCAGTAATTGGCTTAATTGACCATGATTTCATCAATAGGAAGAAGATAACCCTAGTCTCCATTAATAAAATAATCATAAATTAGCATACACCAAAGAAAAGTAAAAGAAAAAGGTAACCAAAACAAATGGAATCTGTAAAGAATAGTATACAAATTGTTGAAAACAAATATTTACTATTTTATCCAGTTTTAAAATGTTTTTTTTTCAGGGCAGGGCTTTTCCACAGGACCAATTTTGAAAAATCTGGCAGACTGAGGAAAGCCAAAATAGTTGAGATCACTTTTGTTTTTATTTCTGAAGTATAAAAAGCACAAAGTGTTTTAACCTTAAATACTAATTACATATTTTTTGTGTATCACAAATGCATGAAGCAACCTGCTAAAAGGAATATTATACATAGTTATTTCAAATCAATGGGGGGGGGGATCGCATTTCCCTTTTCCAGTCCTCATTATGATGGCACAATCCTTGATCCAAACAGTGCTTACTATCTGGCATTAGCATTTGGAAATCTTAGAAGTGGGTTGTTGAAAATTTTGCTTGGATACCAACCAAAAAATCGTATTTGGCAAAATGTGAAGTTTTGTGGTTAGCAATAAGCTGTACTTCAGTGAAGTGGTTTGAATATCAGTCTAAACAATATTGGGCTTTTGGATTTTTTGATAGTATGCTGATGTTAGTCCAGTTAATGAAATTGTGCTTTTCTGCAGTGTACATACCGTATTTTTTGGAGTATAAGATACACATTTTCCTCCCTAAAAGAGGGTGGAAATGTTGGTGCATCTTATACATCGAATACAGCCATTTTTGGCCTCCCAAAGCCCTGCCCCCACATCCCATTTTTGCAAAAAATGGGCCTGTTTTTTGCAAAAATGGGGTGTGCAGAGGGTGTGGACGGCCTGCAGAGTGCTCCTGGGGGCTGAGGGAAGGCAAAAACACCCCCGTTTTTGCACAA
>JANHGD010001561.1:90707-104218 GCA_027560375.1 Imantodes cenchoa
GAAATGCCAAAACTAGGCTAGCATAATGAATCAGTCCAAGACAGTTGGCAAAACATATCAGGAACTTTGTGACAGGAGGAGCCATCACTCAGAATGGGACTTACCCAAGCCTGGAGTCCCTAGGGAGGGAAAATTGAAGCAACGAAACAATATAGAACATCAGGTCTCAATGTCCCCCACATGTTGCAAAACCCTGAGGCCAAAGTCCGCATCCGAGGCCGCCAATTGGTCTACCTGGTAATGGCGGATAAATGGGGAAGAAGAAGTCCATGTTGCCGCCCGACAGACCTCAGCAATCAAAGCCCTCGTCACCCAGGCCGCGGAAGTAGATGCACTCTGGGTAGAATGTGCGGAAATGGCCGCCGGCTTGGGCAGGGAAAGACAGCTCGTAAGCCTTCGCAATCGTGGCCCGGAGCCACCTGCCAATCGTCGCAGCGGACGCTCGGCGACCTATCGAAGAAGGTAGAAAAGTTATCAACAAAGTCTCAGTCCGACGGAACTCCACAGTGCGGTCAAGATAAGTGAGGAGAGCCCTGCGAATGTCCAGGGTATGCCATAGTCGCTGATTCGCATCTAAGGGTTCAGCAAAGAAAGTTGGCAACACCAATTCTTGGCCACAATGGAAAACTGTGTTCACCTTAGGGAGGAACGACGGATCGAGCCGCAACACCACCCTATCGGGATGCACTATACACAAATCCTTGTGTATAGAAAGGGCCGACAGTTCGGAAATGCGTCTGGCTGAAGTGATTGCTAGAAGAAAAACAACCTTGTAGGTCAGCCAACGAAAGTGCACCGAGGCCAAAGGTTCATAAGGAGACCCTGTGAGGGACTGTAAGACCCGGGTTAAATCCCAAGTAGGGTACCGGTGAATCACCGGAGGGCTGATGTTGGAAGCCCCCGGAAAAATTGCTTGATGGCTGGTAGTTGGCCCAACAAAGGCACCTGAGGGCAAAAAAGTACAGAGGAAAGGGCGGCCACCTGACGACGAAGAGTATTTGGCGAAAGGCCCATATCAAGACCCTTACGAAGGAAGTGCAACACCTTGGGGAGTGGATGAGCGTGGGATTCAAGCCCTCAGTTACGCACCAGGAACAAAACGCTTTCCAGGTGGATGTGTAGACCCTCTGAGTAGAAGGACGCTGGAAGCCTGCATAACCAGGATGACGTTGTCGTCGTAGTCTAGGTCCTTCCAGGTCTGCCGCTCAAGTGCCAGGCAGTCAGTTGGTACCACTGCGGGTCTGGATGCACCAACTGCCAGGGGCCCTGGCTGAGAACACCCTCGAACACCGGCAGCCGCCATGGTGGAGACACAGATAGGGAACACAGATCGGAAAACCAGGGTCTCCTGGGCCAATGTGGAGCTAACAATACCACCTCCGCCTGGAAGAGTAGAAGATGCCGGATCACTCGTGGGATAAGCAGAAGGGGGGGAAAGGCATATAACAGGCCCTTCGGCCACGGGGCCCGAAGAGCGTCCACCCCCGCCGCTCCCAGAGCTAGAAACCGGGAGAAGAACTTCGGCAGTTGAGTGTTGGGCAGGATCGCGAACAAATCCATCTGCAGAATTCCGAAGCGGTTCGTCAAATCCTGAAAGATGGACGGATGAAGACGCCACTCTGAGGGGTCTGCCTGTGTCCTGCTCAGCCAGTCCGCTGTCTCGTTGTCGACTCCCGAAATATGGTCTGCTGAAATGGACCGGAGTGTCCTCTCCAACCACAGCCCGAGCCTGAGAGCCTCCGACATTAAGGCCCACGACCTGGTCCCCCCTTGTTTGTTCACATGAGCCTTCACCGTTGTGTTGTCCGTGAGGACCAGTATGTGATGCTCTGCAACCAGGTCGCAAAAGGCTCTGAGGGCAAGGGACACCGCCCATAACTCCAGCCAGTTGATAGAAGCTGAAGCCTCTTGACTGGACCAACGAACCTGCGCCATGCGGCCCCGAACGTGTGCCCCCCAGCCGAAGAGGCTGGCATCCATGATCACAACCAACCTGTCCAGCTCCTGGAAGAGAGAACCTTTGGACAGGGCATCGGACAGCCACCACGAAAGAGAGCGCCTCACCCCCGAAGGCAGATGAACCCTAACCGGGGAAGTACCAAGACCCAACTTTTGAAGTGGTAACAGGAACCACTGCAACTCCCAAGAGTGTAGTCGAGCCCAAGGCACTATGGCAAAACAGGAGACCATCTTCCCCAAAAGGGAAGAAAGGGTGTCAATTTGGACCCTCTGCACCCCAAGAACCTGCAACACCAGAGATCTGATACTGGCTAATCTCTCAGGTGAGAGGAATACCATACACTGCAGGGTGTCAATAATGGCCCCCAGGTGTAGAATGGAAGTATCAGGGGACAGAGTGCTCTTGTCCATATTAATGGAGAAGCCCAGATCCTGTAAGGTATGCATAACTATATGCAGATGTTGAACCGCCATGTGTCTGGAAGGGGCTTGGACCAGAATATCATCGAGGTAGCATTGTATTCTAATAGGAATACCCCGCAGATGGGCAGCTACCACCGCCAGGATCTTAGTAAAGACCCTGGGGGCCGATGATAATCCGAATGGCAAAGCCCGGTACTGGAAGTGCCTACCTGCATGGCAGAACCGAAGGTACTGCCTATGGTCCCGATGAATGGGGACATGCAGGTAGGCTTCTGTAAGGTCCAGTGATGCGAGGAAATCCCCCTTCCGGATGTCCCCTAAGATGGATTGAAGGGAGTGCATTTTGAATCGCCTGTATTCAACATAGCGATTAAGATGCTTAAGATCAAGAATGGGCCTCCATTCCCCTGAAGATTTGGGAACCAGGAATAATCGGGAATAGAACCCAAGACCCTCCTCCCCTGGTGGAACAGGCTCAATCGCCCACATATCTAGAAGATGATGGATGGCTGCATCCATGAGGAGATGCCTATCAGGACACCGGGAGACCGGGCACAACAGAAAAACCTCAGGGGGGGAGGTAAGGAAATCTAACTGGAGACCTTCCATAATTGTACGTAAAACCCAATTGTCAGAAGAAATTTGTGACCAATAGGGGGCAAAGGGGGACTAACAGAACCTGCGGTAAGGTTGGGACCCCCCACCCCTAGCTGGCTTCCTATAGGATCTGGATCTACTCGATCTGTCCTGGTTGGCTCGTTGTCGAAACCCAGACCTATTGGAGGGCTGGTAGGAAGGAACCTGAAACCCCAACTGACCTGGGGATTGAAAGGACTGGTCAGTGGCCCGAAAGGGGCATCGAGGGTACAGAGCCGGCCTAGAGAACCCCCGACGGGACAAAGAAGGCAAAATTTTCTTTTTGTCCTTGGACTCAACCAGGATGTTATCCAGAGAAGATCCAAAGAGCGTAGATCCTTGGTACGGTGCGGCAGCAAGACGCCATTTGTGGCGGTGATCTACTTGCCAGAGGCGTAACCAGTGAAGACGACGAGTGGCCACCGAAGCACCCAAGGCCTTGGCCGCAAAACGCGACACATGAAGAGAGGCGTCAGCTGCGAATTGGGAGCAAGCAAACACCTTGTTTAGTTCCTGATGCGTACGTAAATCCTCAGGAGGGATCAGGTCCTGTACAATCTGGAGCCAAAGAAGTGCGGACCAGGCAAAGAAAGAGGCGGAAGAGGCGGCCCAAATAGCCCAGGCTGCCGCCTGGTGAACTTTCACCAAAGTCTGTTCAGAACGTTTGTCCTCGGGGCGCAGTACCTCTTCCGACGTGCCTGGCATATTGGTGTTGGAATGCAGGGCAAGTACAGGAGGGTCCACCGCAGGAACCTCCAGGAGAGACACCAATTCAGCTGCTACATTAAAGTGCTTTTTGCCTAAAGCACAGAGGGACGGACCCGTGGTAGGGGCCTTCCACTGCTTGCGCACATTGTCCAGGAACAAGGGTGCAGCCGGAACAAAATCCACAGAAGGGACAAATTCAGAAAAAATAGGATCCAACTGCGAAGCAGAGCTGGGTTGGGCGGGTACACCGGCGTTCAGACCTCCAAGAGCCTTGGCCTTAGTAAGAAGGGACTTGAACAGCGCTGGGGGAAACAGCCCGGTATCATGCTGTTCAGCTGGGTTCTCCTCCTCCTCCGATAGGGGGTCCTGCTCCTGATCCTGAAGGGGGGCGTGATCCACCACACCTGAGCCCTGTTGTTGTCCGGTAAGGCTGGGACCCGCCAGAGAACTCAAAGGCAGCAAGGATGGTGCAGCTTGAGAAGTCGCCTGACCTTGTGGTGCACAAGCAGCAATGCCTTGTTGCAGCAACTGCAGAAAAACTTGCAATGCAGTCTGGTCGAGCTGAACTGGGGACAGGGCCACCACTGGAGGTGCTTGCGAGGGAGCAGTAGCCACTGGAACGCCAACCACAGGGGGTGCCAGCGGAGGACAAGGACCCCATGGGTCTACTGACCGTCTATAAAGCTCAGGATCATCCAGAGTCAAAGGAGCGGTGTTAATAGCAGGAGCTCTAGAATGTAACTCACCACCCCCTGGTTGAGCGACTCTTCGTGCTGGCTCCGGCCCCTTGTTCTGGGTGGGAGAAATCTCACCGTGAATGTGCCCCCTCCCATCCTCGTCATCCAAAGTAGGGTGGTTGGTCTTGCGTTGGCGCTTGCCCAAGGTTTTGGGTCTTGAAGAAGCCATCAGCTCAATGCAGGACTCTTGCCACCAATTGAAGGCAGTTCAAGCGCACGCAGCAAATGAGGCCTATGAGAGGGAAAGCACGAGTGCCAGAGGAGCGATGACTCTGTAACGAGGCACCCTGCTGAAGGCACAACAGTGGCAAGCCAAAATCACGTGAATGCGCCCGCGGGAAAACCCAGGCGAGCGCGGAGGTAGCGCAATGGCAGGCGCACGGGCGAACCCAGGTGCGTCACGGGGCTAATTATCTGTAGAGGCTTGTGCAGAAACAGGCACGATGATTCAACGAGCAGGAGCGCTGACAGAAACAAGCTGGGAGCTGCACCCCCCCGACTGCCGCTGTCCGTCCGAAATTAGTCCCTGTGACGAAAGGTAGGCCCACGCTGTTACTCGCAGATGTCAAAAAGTCAGTCTTCTGCAGTTTAGAATTTGGCAGCCAGAAAAGTACGCTACGCTAAAAATGGACGTCTGTGCATGCGCGAGAGGCTGGCGCCGAAAATAACCGTTGTCTCAGTGCTCAGGCCGCACAGGAGAAACGATGACAGCGGTAGCGGTAAACGGTGGACCGAACGACTCAAAGGCACTAGCTCTTTACCAAAAAGTCCAGAAAGGTCATTCCCGCTCGTTTGAAGATCAGGGGAGACCGCGAGCAAGCGAAAAGCGTGGCTGCCAGGCAAAAGCCGAGCCGCGCACGCGAACTCAAGCGGCCCCTTTCTCCGACAAACAGCTGTTTTTGACAGAAGAAACTGGCGCCAAATACAAAAGACGACAGATGAGCTTTCACCAAAGACTGTAGGAATCAGGTAAATAGAGAAAAACTGCAGTAGGAAAAGAGAAGAAAGGGAATGAGGAGCCCTAGAATGGAAACCACGACTTGTCCAATGGAGGACCGAGTCAGATCTGGGTAGCTAAGGGTGGCACGCAGAAACAATTTGGCAGACTCGGTCCTTCATTGGTCAGGACGAGGTCAACCCATTCTGGTGATGGCTCCTCCCACATTGGAGAACAGGGAATTCATTTACAACCCCTCAATTTACAACCATTCAATCAGCAACCATTTCAAGTTACAATGGCCCTGAACAAATGGGGTTATGGAGTTTTGGCCATCCCAGCACCCCCATGGTCATGTGATGGCAATTTGGTGCTTGGCAATCTGTTCATACTTATGACTGCTTGCCAAGCATCCTGTGATAGTGTGATTGCCATTTTCAATCTTCTTTGCTGGGTTTCTGAAAAAGTCAGTTGGGAAGCTGGCAGTCAAGGTTACAAGACTTCTTTACCCATGCAACCCCACTTCTTTCATACCATGTTGGTACTTGCACATCCCTACACATCCTCATTGATCCATGCTGCACCTCTGCAAACCTTTCCTGATCTGTATTGCACCCTTGCAAACTAGCATGACATCTCTTGTGCACCCCTCGCTCTCCAATGCACCCTCCTTGATCTGCACCATGCCTTTTGCACATTCCCTTGCATCCTTGCACACACCACCCATCCCAATCTGCACCATTGCTCTTATCTCTTGCACCCTCACACATCCTCAATCCTCCATGACTGTGTTTCTTGTGCATCATCATAGAGCCTCATGAGCCCTCCCAACCTTCTCTGAACCATGTCATTCTGAACCATGTACCCTTACCTACCAATGAATCAGAATAGAGCTGGAAAGGACCTTGGAGAGCTTTTAGTCCAACCCTCTGCTCAAGCAGGAGACCCTATACCAGTGATGGCGAACCTACGGCACATGTACCACAGGCAGAGCCATATCTGAGGGCATGCAAGGTGTTGCTCTATGTCAGCTGCAGCACACATGTGCGCACTGGCCAGCTGATTTTCAGCCCTCTTTTTGGCTGTTTTCACTGTCCCCAGGTTTCAGGAAAGCCTCCTGAAGCCTGGGGACATCAAAAAATGTCCCAACCGGAAGTTCACTTATGTGTGTCACCCCCAGTCTCCTTTTCACTGTCAGAGGTCTTCAGGAACTTCTTCGACTTTGGACAGTTGCAGCCAGGCCTCTCATATCTCGGCCCATTTCTTCTGCAGCTAGCAAGGCTTTTCCGAAGGCTCTGCAGTCTATAACAGAGCTGCAGATCGATCCAGAGCTCTATTATCAGCTACAGAGGCCTTCAGGAAAGCCCTGCCAGCTGCAGAAGAAATGGGCCAAGGTGTGTGAGGCCTGGTTGCAACTCTCTGAAGGTAATTAGTAGGGCAGCTCCACTTCTGTTTCATTTCCAAACTTCCAGTTGGCCCGTTGGGCCATTTTTTGCCATCCCCGGGCTTCAGAAGTTTACTGTCAGAAAAATCTTATCTTTTGTTATGGAAACAAGTACGAGGGTGAATCTTGGCGTTCCCATGACAGTAAAAATAGAACTTAAAGAGAGTCCGAAGTAAAACTTCTAATAACTAGTATTTATTTCAAACAACAACAAAAGGAATAAAATCATCCTACTGATTCATTGAAGGTTGAAAGGAAGAAGAAGAATAAAGATGCGTGGAGCATGAATACACATGCGTAGAAGAGAATAGAATCACGGGATTATTATTTACATTAAAAACACCTGCATGGTAAGAGTCAAGAATACAATGATGTAATGAAATACAATGAGTAAATGAAGTGAAATGAAAAAACCTGAAACCACGGCACTACTATGCCAGAATAATATATCAGTCCAGGTCAGCTGGCAACACAAAAATAAACGCAGTGACAGTGTGGATATATGCACATGCATACACATGTGAGCACACATGCACCAACATGCACAAATGCATGCATGCACCAACATGCACAAATGCATGCGCTGACATGCACACATGTGCAGCAAAGACCTGAAGACCAGCTGGCCAGCAGGAGGCGGTGCATCCCAACACCAGCAGTGCGGCAAGAGGTAAGATCTTTTTATTTTGTGAGCTTCTGTTTCGTTGTTTGCAGGGAAACAGAAACTCACGAAAGAAATGTCATGGAGATCTGACCTGGGGCGATGGCACACATGCCAGCAGAGAGGGCTCTGTATGCCACCTCTGGCATGCGTGCCATAGGTTCGCCATCATGGATATAGGGCTTATAGGCAGTCTCCTGAATAATGGGAAGCAACTTTTCTATAATCTTCTCTGCTGTCCTTACCACTCTCTGTATGGACTTTCTATCTGAGCACTGCTACTACCAAACGAAACAGAGATGCAGTTTGTTAAAATGCTCTCAAACGTGCCTCTGTAAAAAGTGGCCAGGATGGAAGGAGAAAGATGTGCTCTCCTCTCTGATGCAGGAAATACAGATGCTGGTTTTTAATGCATAGCATGGATTTTTATCCAGAATAAGGAAAGGAAAAAAAATTGGGGGGTGGGTGGGTGGTAGGAACAGCTTCTACTTGTAATTGCAAAATAGGACAAGATAGAGAAAACGGTTGAAACTTAAAATAAAATGTGTAAATACAAAAGTCATATCACATGCTGCCTGCATCACAAAGGATGGGACGCTAGTGGGGCCTCATTTCCACCAACATAGGAAAATAAAAACACCCATTTTGATTGTCAGTGCTTCTTGGATAATATGTTATTGGAGCAAGCAAGCTCTATTTATAACAAAGATAAGGTTACTTCACTTACTTTTAGAGCTGACATATTTTAAAGAATTACATTTACAGAAATACTGAATGCAATGTCTGTATTCAGCTAGACTATAAGGTCAGTTAGGTGCAATGGTTAAAGGATCAGGCTAGAAGTGAGAAATGATGAATTCTAGTCCTGTCTTAGACACAAAGAGTCAGTTTCTCTCAGCCTGAGGAAGTAGGCAAGGGTAAACCACTTCTGAAAAATTTGTCAAGCAATTTAGTGACTAGTCCAGGCAATCACCAGGAGTGAATAACAACTTGAAGGCACCCCACTGCAAAATCAGCTACATTCTACACCAGGGGTGTCAAACTCAAGGCCTGTGGGATGATTCTGGCCCACAGGGCTGCCCTGGAAACAGCGAAGGACTGGCTCACAGTGCCGAGCTCCATTTTCATATTCAACACCTCCTGTCACCTTCTGCCAGCAAAAATGAAGCTTGGGAGGGCCATGCACAGCCCTCCCAAGCTCCTTTTTTGTCAGCAAACCTCTCAGGCCACCACAGCCACCCCCAACATGAGTGATGTCAAGCTGGCCATGCCCAAACTCACCACACCCACCTGGACCCCCGAGGTCAAACACAACCCTGATGCAGCCCTCAATGAAATCAAGTTTGACATCTCTGCTCTACACACTCTTTCTGGATGGACCCGCAGCACAGTGTCTGCTGTATAACCAGTGGTGGGTTCCTGCCGGTATGCCCAAATTTTTACGCAGCTGCCGGTGAGCACACGTGTATATCTAATTGTGTTATTGTGCTTCCTGCGCTTGTGCAGGCAGCAAAATCGCGTGAGGAGATGCTTCTTCGCGTAAGATTTCGGCATTTTTTTGCTTCCACATATGCATGGAAGCAAAAAAATGCTGAAATCTTGTGCGAGGAAGCGTCTCCTTGCATGATTTTGCTGCCTGCGCAAGCGCAGGAAGCACAATAACACAATTAGATATACACGTGTGCTCACCGGCAGCTGTGTAAAAATCCGGGCGTACTGGCAGGAACCCACCACTGCGTATAACCAATTATGTTACTCTTCCTGCTACCAGTTTGTCATCTTCTCAAGGGGACAGTCAACTAACTGCTGCAATGGACCACTTACACTTATCGGCATCTTTAGCATAACAAGCATTTAGTACTAAGGCACAGCAAGCAGGACTCACATTTTAAAAGTCTTCTTGGCATGTAATCAGAGTCTTTGTCACAGAGCAGGATGGTATTGAAAAACCCTTTTGTCAGGAGAGATATGAGCAGATTGATGAATCAATTACATGTCACCTGATAGTCTTCCGGTGAAGCTTCTTTATCACATTTCTCTTATCAAGGTTCTCCACAAAGCTCAAATATAGCCAGAAATTCCAACATTCATCCCACGAAAGAAATTGGTTGGATGATATACAGCATGAGCTGTTGCCCCTGCCATATGCTTCCCACAGTTTCACTTATCTTGCTTTATTGTTGTTGTCTTCCTTTACGTCAGGGGTCCTCAAACTTGGTAACTTTAAGACTTGTGGACTTCAACTTCCAGAATTTTCCAGCTGGAGAATTCTGGGAGTTGAAGTCCACAAGTCTTAAGGTTGCCAACTTTGAAGACCTTTGCTTTACGTTGTTAATGCTTCTTTATTGTTATGAAATTTTGGCTTGATGGGATGGGTTTATACTAAGAAACATAACTGCAAGCAGTTTGAAAACAACCTAATTGAGTACATCAACAGGATTTTCACATACAACTGTAGCATATTTTTTTTCCAAAATAAAATGATGTAGCAATTACAGAACTGAGATGGAACAACAAATTTAAACACTGAAAGTATGGGAAAAGATTGGGGGTCATTGGTGAGAATGAGAAGCTAAACACGTCTTTTCTATTTGAAAAAATAGCTTAAAGGACCAGTAGAAAGATGGAAGTATATTGGCTAATTTTCTAAAATTCAATCAGGGAATATTTTTTGAGCTAAGCATTAGAGTAAATATACCATTAGTAGCAGTAGTAATCATAGTTGTTAGAGTAATAATGTAAGGGAAATGATTTATCTAATGATCTTGGGGGTACAATTTCTGTAGAGCTACCTTTCATTGTTATTTTATTTCCTGGAATATGCTGAAGAAGCTGAGCCAACTAAAAAGCAATCTCTTGGTCCTCCTCCTCACATTAACAAGCTGTTTCCTGTTCTCTCTTTTGGGTAAAGCTCAGCTCAGGGGCTATTAAAATCAAATCAACTGTTTAACACACTAGTAGCAGTTTTACTCAGTAACTCTACCCTTTTTTCATGGGCTTCAATTTCTTCTTTAATAAAGATTTTTTTAAGGACAAATGTAAAGAAAAAAGGAAAGAAACTCACCAAATCCCTTGCGGTATCTTTATGACTTAAGATTTCCTAGGAGTCACTGAATTGCCAAGTAAATACATTTTTGTCATGCAAGCACATGCCTGCCTTGCTTTCATTAGAGCTGCATTTTAGTTTGTGCCTGGTTGCAATTAGGGATTAAAAGCTGATCCTTTCCAGGAGTGTTGCTCGCTTTTAACCTGGGGTTACGACGTCAGTGGGCCATTTCTTCTCGTTTCCAATGCGCTCTGAAAATCAAAAGACAAAAGGTTGGCTTGTGCATATCCAAGCCGTACATGTTGCATGTTCCCCTGGCTAGCGCTTATTGGGAAATAGAACCACAAAGGAAAATGAGGAAAGCCTTCAAATTGTCAGCCTTATCCGGCCTAATTTTTGGATCTTCTTCGTCCCCTCTAGGTGATTTCTGGCCCTGGTGAAGAAATCTGAATTGCTCACAACCCTGCACATTTTTAATCTCACTTTTTTTTAAAAAAATGGTCCTAATAAAGCTATTTGGGTGTGTGTGTGTTTTCACAATATCCAATATAGTTATGGTCACTTATTGATCTAATAGTTTATGAACTATTTTATTGATCTAATGGTTTAAATCGTATTTTAGATTAATGTATTTAAATCTTGTCAAGGTTTAGAGCTCTGCTAACATTGTTCTCTCATGTTTACAGGTTAAGAAGAAAGGAAAAAAAGAATAACTGGGAAGCTCAAACCTTAGTTTATAATTAAGAGAGCCACTTTTGGCATAAGAACTAAAACAGCAGATTAGAAATCAGGAGACTTGAGTTCTAGTCCCTCTTTAGGCATGAAAACTGGATGGGTGACTTTCATTAATTTCAACTTTTGTAACATCTAAATGCTCCCCTCACCCCCATGGAGGTTTGGCTATATCCACAGAACTGTTAGTATGAAATAATCCAGGAATTATGCTTGTGCAACAGCACTACTTAGCGTAGTGGTTTCTCATCAGGCAGAATGAATGCGTTTTTTCCTCCTAAACATTGTTGGAGAAATAAATGGATGAATGCTTAACATATCTTAGTTCTTTCTGTTCTGTATTACTTTATAGTAATGAACGGATTACTATAAATTGCTGGAAACATTTCCGTTTTGCACATGTTTGTGTGTGGTGTGCTAGTACCGTATTTGTGCGAAATATTTTGCGATGTTGTGAAATGGTTCATCTTGAATATGTACTACATGACAGTGAAAATGATGATAACTACCCCAAAAGATGCCTCATGGGTCTTAATAAATCATTTGGTTTCTGGCTTTTATGATTGGCTAGAAGCTATGACTTTTATCCTACTTGGCTGAAAGCAGTGATCCTTATCACATGATACAACTCCTTTTTAAAGCAAGACCTTTTTCTCAAATAGGGGCAAGTTGAAAGTAGTGCCAAGGTTATTTTGCAGTCTCAAAATAATCCCAATTTTTTTCAGTGTTTTGGCCACCCCAGTGTTGCAATGAATATGTGGCCCGAGAAATCTTACAGTCCTTAACGTAAATAAGCTCGTACTGTTAAGATATAAATGTGGCTCTTTCACTCATTCATTTGGCATTTTTACAGAGTTCATTACAATTATGATAAGAAAATCATTTCCAGAGGATAGACCAGTTGAAGTCACTACAAATGAGAACCGTTCTGTAGTATCCATGTTCAGATTGGATAATTGGTGAAACCTAGAAATCTAAAGATTTGGGATCCAAAAATGTTACCAAATGACTAAAAGGTGCTCTTATATAGTTAAGGTTGCTCTCCTTTCCCTGAGTTTGTGTTCTACTCATTTTGTTTTGAAAGCTCATTCAGACCTGAAATTTGTAACATCTGTAGTCTTATATGTTTACACAAAGATCACATTTAGCTAATTATTATTTCTCAGTAAATAGAAAAGCTATGGCTGTATTTGCCTTTCATTATTATTCATCTTTACATAATAATTCTCTAAGGTTTCTTTAATATTCTATGTATCAGAATCACTACTATAAAAAAATTCATATCCTATAATTTCGAGCCTTTTACGTTATAGTACTCTAGTAAAGATAAGGAATGCTGTGAACAGCTGCAGTTGATACAAATAAATGTTCACAGGCCATTGTGTTTTCAGTCAGAATTCAAAGAGCACGGAATATGTTTTACTGCCATCAGTGAGAATGACATAAGCAACAAAATAAATACTACAGATCAGTTATGCAGCACAATCTATTTCCTTTATCTTAAACTCCTGTCTAGATTATAGCTTTGTTTCTTCCTAAAAGCTCAACAATGGGATTATAGTCAGATAAATCATTTGTCTTGTACAGTGGCTAGAAGTTACAAAATTCCTCAAGCTGTCAGTTTATCTTTTGTTTCTTGCTTGTTTCATTCATTGCAATGATTTCTGCTGTCAAAAAGAAATTTGCCTTGCTGTTTAAAAATAACCTGGAATTGGTGAAGCTATAGCTTTAAAAAAAAATTGTAAGTCAGCTTTTTTCATAGGCTTATTTTTTTTTCTCTTTATGCTTCAACCATAAGGAAAAGATTGATCTTCCTAGTTATTTTAATATTTAAAATCAATATGTACATTGCTTGGAGTATATCTGTAACCACTACTGTAGGTCACCTGTAGTTATAAGTTCTGCTCATGAGCTGAAAAAGGCATGTTTCAAAGACTGAATTTTCTAAAACTATTCCTAGAACTTTGGAAAATATCTTGTACTTATTACAGTAATTAACTACAGGTAGTCATTGACTTGCAACCACAATTGAACCCCAAATGCTGTAGCCAAATGCTACTGACTTTGCTTGTCAAAATATCACATGACCAGGGGTGGGTTCCAATTTTTTTTACTGCCACTCTGTGGCTGTGGCTTATTTTGTGGGCGTGCCTTGATGGTCATGTGATGGTGGGCGTGCCTTCATGGTCATGTGACTGTGTAGGAGTGGTTTGGCAGTCATGTGACTG
>JANHGD010001561.1:142694-153223 GCA_027560375.1 Imantodes cenchoa
TTTGCTTCCGCGCATGCGCAGAAGCAAAAAACCCCCAAAATCTCGCATGGGCGAGCGTCCCCTTGCGAGATTTTGCTTCTGCGCATGCGCAGACAGCAAGACCTTGCGCGGGGACGCGCCCGCAGGTCCGCGCAGTCCGCGGAACCCACCCCACTGGTCCACGGACCGAAAAAGGTTGGGGACCACTGGTTTAAAGGATAAAGTTAAAGACATATTGATTCTTCATGAATCGCATCTTTCTACTGACAGATATAGCTGTTTGATCTGTGCTAAATACAAACTTCGCAAGTTCTGTGCAGCCAAAAAAAGAATTTTATTTCATTGGACTAGGCAACAATATTGAAATGAAAAAAAAGAAAGAAAAGCTGTCCAGTAAATTACTAAATTAAACGAAGTAAGGCCAGCCGTGTATTAAAATGCATGTGTAAAAGATTTCTTACATTTTCATGGCTACAAGGACGGTATCAAGTGAAGGAGAAATTGTTCTTCCTTTTACTCAGCCCATCATTTTTCTTAACAGCCTAAAGTAACTTTTATTGAGGAAAAATGGCAATTGGAAGGACATTCAGTGAACTTCAGTCCAGCCTAAAGGAATTATGTTTACTGTTGAAATTTTTTTGGATATTTAAAGAAAAGTGTTTTTGATACTTTAATATTTTTGAACATTAAAGAAAAGTAGCTGTAAGAATCCTACAAGCAAAGCTGTTGATTGTTGGCTTCCTGCACAATTGCTTTTTTAAGATGGAATGCTGTTGGTATACCTCACCTTTCTTCTTTAAATCACTGTCTTGTTTGGAACAATATAAAAGTGCTGTATGTGTCTTTAAAATTCCTTTCTCCAGCAAATGCAACTTTACTGCTGTTGTCCGTTGTCCGCTTAAGACATTAAACTGCTGAAACTGTTGCTTCCAAAAAGATAACACAGTAATGCAATGAATCAAAGACTTTTATTTTAATTAAATAATGATTATCTCAAGGGTCATTTGGATAATTAATTGGGGTCCCTTCCACAAGAAGCAAGTTTCTCAGGTTGAACATCCTGTCCAGACAGCAAATACAATGGAAAAACAAGACTACTGTAAAGGCAGCAATGAGATTCAGGAAGAGCAACATCCGGTGTGCCTATGAATAAATGGTGATGACCTGGAAAGACCTGGTCACAAAAGGAGAAAAAAAAAAGAAACAAAAAGAAACAAAAGGAAAAAGAAAAGGGATAAGATTTATGATACATATATACACTAAGCAATACATTAGGGCAGAGGTCTCCAACCTTGGCAACTTTATGAGGTATGGACTTCAAATCCCAGAATTCCTCAGCCAGCTGGAACTCTGGGAATTGAAGTCCACACCTCAAAAAATTGCCAAGATTGGAGACCTCTGCACTAGGGGTCACTTGTCTTTATTATTTATTCTGATCTATGCTTGTTTAGGATACATGTGAACCACTTATTGGGGCGACTGACCTTCAGAGCTACTCCAACCTAACAATCAAGAAAGGAAAAGGAAGGAGGTTACTAAATAAATGGACATTTGAGAGGTTGTGGATGCTCTCTGAGCTTGGTTGTGTTCTTGCAAACATTTCATTACCAAACTAGGTAACATCATCAGTGCAATTTGGCAAACGTGAGTCTATTCAGAAAGCAATGTGTCTTGAAATAACGTTCTCAGGGTTGGCCCAATGAAAAGGAAGGACAAAACATGTCTAATTAGAAGCCTAACATATTTCCAAGGCTCAGTCCAAGATGTTGGGGGTTTTTTTTTTAAATCGATCTATAGATATTTTATGCAACAATAATGACCTTGTTTTAGTTATAGGCTGTAAAATGTTATCTTAAAGTGTTATTCAAACTATAACATAACCTTATGGAGGAGGGCACGGCACCTAAATTGTAGAAGGTTGCAAACTCTTCTTTATAAATACTGAGCAGCCATTTTGTGTGTGGCTTTTCTGTTGTTTGTGTGTGAAGTGTGAAAATTGGTTTTTGAGCTCTTTGTGGCTCTGTGAGGTTCCTACTTGTTTTTGCGGGGAGCCATGTTGTGTGCTTTTGCATTGTGTGTGAGTCAGATGTATGGCTTTTGTATTGTTTGCGTGTGAAGTGTGAAAGTTGGTTTTTGAGCTCATCCAGTCACATGACCATAACCACCAAGTCACGACCACCAAGCCACAACCACCAAGCCACGACCACAGAACCGGTAAGGGAAATTTTTTAGATTTCACCACTGAAGTGTTCAAGTACAGGTAGACCTCAACTTACAGCCGCAATTGAGCCCAACATTTTTGTTGCCAAGTGAGGACAGCTGTTAAATACGTTTTGCCCTATTTTACCATCTTTCTTGCCCCAGTTGTTAAGTGAATCACTGCAGTTGTCAAGTCAGTAACACAATTGTTCAGTGAATCTGGCTTCCCCATTGTCTTCCCTTTGTCAGAAGGCAAAAGGTGATCATCTGATCCATGGACATTGCAACCATTATAAATAAGAGTCAGTTGACAAGTGTTCAAACTTTGATCATGTGACCATTGGGATGCTGCAACGATCATAAGTATTGAAAAATGAGAAAAAGTCACTTTTTTCACTGCCGTTGTAAATTTCTTCCCCCGTGTCCCAAGTTTTTCATTTTTAATTATTTTTTTAATGAACATATCAATGCGTGAACAGTGTGGCACCTAGGTGACATACATTCTAACACAAATAAGACTAATAAAATTAATCGTAATTATTACATTCAACCAACTTATATATTTCCAATGAAAATACACATTTATCTGTACAATTCAACAGCTACTAAACAATTTTAAAAATTAAGTATACTCCCTTCCCAATATTACCACACCAAACAAATTCACATGCGGTTTATACCTGCTTCAACAATCTCTGCCTCCCGCTGCCTCTCTCCCTCCCTCCCGCTACCCCATCCCCCTCTCCATCCTCATTCACACACACACATACCCCAATAGCAGTGGGTGGAGGGAAATAGCACAACTGAACTTTGGAAGCATTTGCATTTCAGAAATCTGACTTGTAACTTTATTAATGCCATTTTTGGTTACAAAAGAAAAATAATTATAGCTACACTAATTATACGTAAACTAACCACTGAGCTGTGGTGGCACCGTGGTTAGAATGCAGTTATCGCAGGCTAACTCTGTCCACTGCCTAGAGTTCTATCCTGACCGGCTCAGGGTTGATTCAGCCTTCCATTTTTCCGAGGTTGCTAAAAATGAGGAATCAGATTGTTGGGTGCTATATGCTGACACTATAAATCGGTTAGAGAGGACTGTAAAGCACTGTGAAGCGGTATATAAGTGTAAGTGCTATTGCTATTGCTAAACATGGGAGACTTGTGAATCGGTAATAGTCACAATAATAATCAATGTGAACATTTAGCAAAACGATTAGGGCTATTCCTTTTTTGAAGTTAAATCTTTAAAAAAACCTTCTTATAATAGGTGCTATTTATCTGGTTGAGTAAACATTATTGATAATGAAATCCAAATCCTTTCCTAAGGATAGAAAGCCGGTAAGGAGGAAGCAGTAGGGACCAGAAAGAAAGAAGGAAGAGAAACAGTTCGGCAGTTATCTGCAAAAACCATTCTAAATAGGTATAGTATGAAGTACATATTTTAATACATAATTTTTCCCTGCAATATTTATGGAAATAGGATTGCTGATCATATAGAGTTATAAAACTTATTTTGGAAAGAAATACACATACAATATTTTACAAACACATTTTGTGAATCGTAATATATGTTTTCCAAAGAGAGCCAGTAGATGGCAGTAGAGACTGCACACAAAGTTCATTACGGCACAGCTGCTAATAACAATTCTAAAGAAATGTTTTGAATTAATCTTAGCTATGCTTAGGAACTCCCAAATTACCATATTATTCCAAAAGTTCTACATTGGTATAAATTGATTGTGATGAATACCTTTTTCAAGTTGCCAAAAAGACAGCCCCTACACTTGGAGATCATCGGCAGATACACAAAATAATATAGTAAGGAACCAAATTGACTATTTTACAATAAACAAAAGATTTAGAAACTCAGTAAAATCAGTAAAGACATACCCAGATGCAGATGTACTATCTGATCATAATCTACTACTTGCTGAAGTCCAGCTGAAACTAAAAAGGATGAAAAATCTGAATCCTCCTAAAGCAAGAATTGACAGTGACTTCATCATTAAACATGGAGATAAGATAAAAGAAGAACTAAAAATTTATTTAAGAGAATCAAACAACCTAAATAATGAAGATCTAGAAGTGAATTGGAATAAATTTAAAAATGCAATAGTTGAGGTAACAAACGCAAAACAGAGAGGTATCACAAGAAACAACAGTAGATGATGGATGAAATTCTTCATCTCATGGATAAAATATGCTCTTATAAAAAGAAAAACAAAGAAAAATACAATGAATTGCAGAAAACAATTAGAAGAAAAATTCGACTGGCAAAAGAAAAGTGGTTTGCAAAGAGATGCAAAGAAATAGAAGAGACAGAACGTATTCATGATAATTTCAACTTACACAAAAAAGTGAAAGAAGCAGCAGGTATCTACAAAAAGAAAACCAACAACTTAGTTGACAAGGAAGGGAAAATCATCTTGAATGAGGATGAAAACTAAAAAGATGGAAGGAATATATTGAAGAACTTTTTGAGGATACTAGGGATGATATTGATATGGGAAGTATAACAACTGGATCAAACATCACTATGGAGGAGGTTGAACACACAATAAAAATAGCAAAAACAAGAAAAGCCACAGGACCTGATGATATCCCAGTAGAAATTTTAAAATTGCTAGAAGACAATGGAAAGTAATTTTTACTGCAGCTCTTCAATTGAATATATGAAACTGGAAAGATACCAAATGATTGGCTAAAGTCAACCTTTGTGACAATCCCCCCCAAAATAAATGCAAAGAAGTGTACCGAATACAGAACAATAAGCTTAACGAGTCATGCCCTGAAAATATTCCTGAGAATAATTCACACAAAAATATACAGTATAATAAAATTTAGGCGTGTCTAAGTAACACACAATTTGCTTTCAGACACAATCTTGGAACCCAAGATGCCCTATTCAGCATTCAAGTTCTTGTACAGTGCTGTAGAGTTGTCAGTCACTGTGTTTACATGTGCTTCATCAATTTTGAAAAAGCATTTGATAAAATAAGGCACAGCAAACTATTACAAATCCTAAAACAAGTGGGAGTAGATGACAAAGACATCCGAATCTATAGAATCTATATTGGCATCAGGTAGCAAATGTGAGACTAGGCCAAAAATACTCAGAAGATGCAGAAATACGAAGAGGGGTTAGACAGACCTGTATTCTGACTCCACTGTTGTTTAATATCTATTGAGTCAATTTTCAATGAAGCACTGGAAAACATTGATGCTGGCCTCAAAGTAAAAGGTGTTCAGATCAACAATTTAAGATATGTTGATGATACAATTCTGCTTGCCAGTAAGCATGAAGACCAGGGTGGGTTCTAACTTACCTTGCTGCTGGCTCACTTCCTTCCATGCTACATGGCCGCACGCATGCTTTGCATGCATGTGCATGTGCAGTGGCAAACCCCACCCCCCAAAAGAAGCCCAAAACAAGATGACGACTGCATGCACAGTGCCAGCATCTCGGCTTCCGCACATGTGCAGAAGAAAAAAAAACCAGAAAAAAAATTCAAAAAAAATTGTTCCCCACCCCCCAAAAAAAGCCAAAAACAAGATGGTGGCTGCATGCACAGTACTGGAAACTTGGCTTTTGTGCATGTGCAGAAGAAAGAGAAACTGGGAAAAAATTCCCCCTTCCCCCAAAAAATCTAAAAAAAAATAATCCAATTTTAATTAACACAATTTAATTTTTTTTTAAAGGATGGCAGAGCCCATGGACTGGCACCGTCCAAACTGGTTCTGCGATGACATTGTGACATCACCAGTGGGTTGCTACTGGTTTGGGCAAACCGGTCTGAACTGGGAGGAACCCACCTCTGAGAAGACTTCCAGCTGCTCATCAACAGAGTCTCAGAAATATCTGAAAACTATGGTTTGAAGCTTAATGCCTCGAAAACCAAGATCATGGTCATCAGCAGATAACCCATTAATTTACCACTGATAAATTTGGAAGGAATACCACTAGAAAAAGTTTAAATGATCACGAACTTCAATTTTCATTTACATGGAAGCTGGGACATGATCAGTGAAGGATAGAGAAAGCTCGAGCAGCATTCTTCAAAATGAAAAAGGTCTTATGCAGTTATGACATAAGCCTAAGACTGAAAATCAGACTTGTTAGATATTACATCTTTTCTATCCTGCTCTACGGAGTAGAGTTGGTCTCTGACAGAAAACCACTAGAAGCATTTGAAATGTGGTTTTACAGGTGGCTGTTACATATAAATTGGGTTAACAAAATCACAAATGAGGAGGTGATAAGCCACCAGGGAAAGCAAAGGGAAATAATCAAAGCTATTAAAAAGCAAAAGTTATAATATTTTGGACATGTGATGCGACACCCAGAAAAATAGGGCATACTTCACTTAATCCTCCAGGGAAAGATTGAAGGCAAATAGCAATAGCAATAGCACTTAGACTTATATACCACTCCATAGTGCTTTACAGCCCTCTCTAAGGGGTTTACAGAAGCAGCATATTGCCCCCAACAATCTGGGTCCTCATTTTACCCACCTCGGAAAGATGGAAGGCTGGGTCAACCTTGAGCCTGGTGAGATTTGATCTGCTGAGCTTCTGAACTAGCAGTCAGTTTCAGTGGCCTGCAGTACTGCACTCTATCCACTGAGCCAAATGAGGTCCAGCCAGAAGAAGAACATCCTGGCTTAAAAACCTAAAGGACTGGTTTGGGCAAAACTCAGCAGCGCTTTTTCATACAACTGTTGACAAAAATAGGATTGCCAACATGATTGATTGATTGATTGATTGATTGGGATTTATATGCCACCCATTCCACAGAGGACTCAGTGCGGCTTACAATATACAAATATGATACAATAAAAATGCACAGTTAAAAAGACAAATCCCAATAATATTAAAAAAGAAACAAAATATTAATAAATCCATACATTTATCATTCACATGGGGCCAAACATTCAGATGGAAATTCATTGGCCCCAGGCCTGACTCCAGAGCCAAGCTTTAACAGCTTTCCTGAAGGCCGGCAGGGTGGGCATAATACGGACCTCATGGGGTAGTTGGTTCCACAGGGTCGGAGCTGCAACAGAGAAGGATCTAGTCCGAGGGCCTGCCAACTGACATTGTTTAGTCGATGAGACCTGGAGCAGCCCACTCTGTGTGATCGAACCGGGCGGAGGAAGGAATGTGGTAGAATGCGGTCCATGAGATAGCCTGGCCTTGTGCCATGTAGGGCTTTAACAGTCAACACCAACACCAGTGTTGCCAATATCAATGTTGCCAATTGTCAATGTCCGATGACAATATGGCACAAGAAAAACAATGACTATCAAGATTAGTAGCCACTTATAATTGTATCTTCCACAAATTTATCAAATCTCCTATTAAAGCCATCAAGCAGATCACCATAATTCAACTGGGAGCAAATTGTACAACGAGCTACTGAAAATAAGTGCTTTCATCTCTACTGAATTTCCCACAATTCTGCTTCACTGAATAACGATGAGAGAAAGATAAATTATTATGAGAAAGAGATATGGACAAGAATATCAGCTCTTCTACTTCCAATCTCCTCAGAGGCATTGTACTCTTTCTTCCTTTTTTTTGATGGCGGTTGTCAAATCTTCATTTTGTTTCCTTCATCCATCCATGTTGTATATTGCTTTACTTGCATTTACTGGCTCTCCTCTTTGAAATTTTGAATAGCTTCTCCACTTTAAACATTTGAGGGATACCTTGAACTGAATTTTTTATAATTATTATCATAACTGAGGAAATACAACAACAGCCAGTTAGTGTACGCCTCATCCTGTAATGGGAAAACAATCCTCTACTGACCCAATTGATCACAAAAAGTCCTTAAGTCACTTAGCTGAGAGAAATAATCAGAGGTACCAGTACTTTCATGAGCATCAAAACTTCCCCCACTTCAAAACAAAGCAGTGTATGTGGCTTTTGATCTGGTTGTAGGTGGTTGTAGTTGATTGGGAGATCACTAGGAAAAAAAAACACAGCATAGACAAGATTGGGAAGTTGAAAACCCATTATAAAAACAAGTGATGGCCGACCACTTCCATGTCCTTCTCTTAAATGCTGGTGTAATCATTACTGACTGATGACAGCTGTCAAGAAAATTAAATGACTATTTCCATCAGTCAGGTCAAGAGAATTTTTTCTTAATGCAAATTCTGACACTTCCCTTTTCTCAATAGCTTCGACTCCATGCTAGAAAAGAAGTTCAAGCAAATGATTTAAAAATCCACTTTCAATTCTCAGCAGATCACCTTGCCGTTTCTTGTTGCTTCGAAATTCTTCTTTTTGCAATAAGCAAGAAATCGAACTACATAGAAAGCAGGAAAATTGCCCCTCCTGTCCCCTTGCAAGTTCCATCAGTTCATTTCAAGTGCACTTTGCCATCTGGATCACAACCCCTTCAGACGATTGAAATGTACGGGCATAATAGCAGTTTTAAAAAATAGAGAGTGATAAAAGATTGGGCAAACAACGCATAGAAAAGACTTTATTTTCTGAATTGCACACTTTACCGAAAACATATAATTGGATCTAGTAAAGGAGAAAAGAAGCAAGCAAACAATGTTTGAAGTGTTTTGGTATAAATGGTTTGTCTTTTGGGGAATCATAGTAATGAACATATAATTGATTTTTTTTAGTTCCCATTTAAAGGCCTGTTGGATAAATAGTCTGACAGAAAAGGAATATTGTGATGAATAGAGCCTCCAGGTTGTAGGGAACACAAAATCTTTGGCTTTGTTTTGGCTCTTCTGTCAGCTACAGATCTAAGATAGATAGATGGACATATAGATGGAGTCTTTGAACAAGGTTTGTATCAAACAACTATTTCACAATCATTAGAACATCAGAATGTTCAGATAATCAATAAGTGCAAACCTTTACAAAATAACATTACAAAGATTACAGAGACATTACTGAAACTGAAACTGAAAATAACATTACAAACATTACAGAAACATTACAGAACATTACTGAAACTGGACAGAGTAACAAGGAATAACAGCAAGGCAATCTGAAATCACCCACAAAGCAAAATCATTAAAAAATGGATTTCCATTATGAAGACTCTCAAAAGTGTAGGAAATAAAAGAGTGCTTTCATTCTAAACATGAGTGACAGCAGTGGTTTCTTTCATTTATTTAAGTGTTGGGTCCTTGATAAGTGCAGCACTGTAGACATGTCAGATTATTCCAGCTCCTTTAAATGAGGGGAACGTCCTCTTAAAATATGTCTCCCTTCTTCTCCTTCCCCCATGACAGCAATAGTTTGAAGGTATGTGTTTCATGTCAGCAAGATATTGCTCATCAGAGGGACAATTTACATTAGATTCTCTTATTCCTGAGCAACAGCACTGGACCTGACAGTCCTGAAATGAAAATATGTCATTAATAAGTAAATATTTGACAGATAGGCCTATTTATGATTCTCAGGGGGAAGAATGCCCCTGAAAGGCTAAGAGTGACCTTGTCTTTCTTGCAACTTGGTGATATGTCAGGAATTCACCCCATTCCTTGTCAAATGTTGAAATGGCCCATAAATCTCACAGCCCATAAAATTGTCCTTTCTCCAAGCAACATGCATGAATGAAGTAAGAACCTTTTTTTTCCTCATTTAAATTATAATGCTAAAACCAGGCATTTCTTAATATGGAAGAAAAAAAATGCAATTTTCACAATATCTTATGATGATCATATCCCTGATCCAGGAATAAGTTTGGACTGTTTTTGGCTGAAACATTATTAGTTTTTTTTCTTGGAGTAGAAAGGCTTTGTCATCACTTCAAGGGAAGAAAAAATCTAAATAATAAATCATGCAATGTAAATACTGTGTACAAAACAATTTAAAAATGACTCAGGATACAATTTTATTCCCTTTTATTTAGAAATCAAGACTAAGTGGAACAACATAATATAATACTATAAGTTCATCGCTAGCTACATCCTGTTTTTCACATTGACCCACTAGATGCCAATGGGGCAAACTCACCATAGTTTTTTCTGCTTCTGCTTGTATGATTGATTATTGCCCTTCCTAGAAATAGAATTTAACCACTATGATTATTAGCCATTTTAACCCCTTCCTGCTAAGGAACATTTTTTTTCCTTCAATTCAATCATGCCCAAGTCAAACCCTTGCAGTTTTCTTGGCAAGTTTTTTCAGAAGTGGTTTGCCATCGGCTCCTGTCTAGGACTGAGAGAAAATGTCACAATCATTCTGCTCAGGGGAGGGTTCCTAAATTTATTACTACCACTCTGTGGGCATGGCTTATTTTGTGGGAGTGGTTTGCTGCTCAAGTGACCGGATGGGAGTGGCCAGTCCAGCGTTTAGCAAAAGGCATTATT
>JANHGD010001563.1:0-12273 GCA_027560375.1 Imantodes cenchoa
TGCTGACTCTGTAAACCGCTTAGAGAGGGCTGTAAAGCACTATGAAGCGGTATATAAGTCTAAGTGCTATTGCTAATGGCCTAGAGATGGAACTCTTGCCTCACAATTAGGAGGCTGTGAGTTCGATCTTAGGTAGCAGCAGATATTTCTCTCCCTGGGTTCAATGAGTAATTGCTGTGAACTTGGCATAGGCATCAAGAAGGGAATCCAATCAGTAAATGATCCATTTAATTGCCCCAACTCCACCCCAATCCAAGGAATTACAGCAGGGGTGTCAAACTCGATTTCATTGAGGGCTGCATCAGTGTTGTGTTTGACCTGGAGTGGGCATTGCCAGGGTGGGTGCGGCCAGCTCAGTGTCAGTCATGTCAGGGCTCCTGTGGTGGCCCAAGTGCTCTGACAGAGAAAACAGGCTCCTGAGCTCTGTTTGCAGCTGTGACTGCCTCCTGCAACTATCTGCCAGTGAAAACAGAGCTCAGGAGGCTCACACGCAGCCTTCCCGAGCTCTATTTTCACTGGCAGAGGCACTGCAGGCCGGTCCTTTGCTGTTTCCGGGGTGGCCTCACAGACCAGATCTAAGCACCCCATGGGCCAGATATGAGTTTGACACCCCTGGATTACCGGGTCATTGAAATGAAATGAAATGAAATGAAATGAAATCAAATCAAATCAAATCAAATCAAATCAAATCAAATCAAATCAAATCAAATCCAGCTTAGTGAATTAAATAATACGTTTGCTGCCATTATGTAAGTCCTACTATTCTTGTGGTCTTGTGGCGTTTTATGGCATTGAGGGAAACTCTTTTGAAGGCCTCAAGGTCTCTGGGTTCCAGTATTGGGTTGCTACCTGGATGGTCCACTCTGCCATCTAGGTAGCGGTGCTAAAATTAGGCAATGGTTCCAATGCCGCTGACAGTGGGCCGTTGTGGACGGGCGCCATTTTTTAAAAAAAAAAATTGGCTTCTGCACATGCGCGGAAGCCGAAATCTCGCCCGAACAAGATTTCGGTTCATTTTTGCATGCGCAGAAGCAAAAATGAGCTGAAATCTCATTCAGGCAAGCGTCCCCGTGTGAGATTTCGGCTTCTGCGCATGCACAGAAGCCAAAAATCACACAAGTGGGGGGGCGCCCACTCGCAACATATGGCTGTGCGCGCAGCCAGCTCCGATAGCGGCAGGTAAGTACAACCCGCCCCTATGACACAGCATTCCTTGATTGTTTAGATGTTTTAAGCTATATGCAGTTTAAAACACATAAGGCTGGTTGCTCTAGGAAGGCAAAAAGAGTTGAACTCCTGCTTGCCAGGCCCAGCCGGAAGATAAAAATGCTAGTGAATTGCTCACAACTATTGTGCTGCTGTGGCTCTGTCCCTTTGGCTGAATGAGCACTCCAGGTCAAAAAAGCAGGGATGGCAAAGCTGCGGAACCAGTTTGGTTGCTCCTGCCACCAGAAGCCAGAGCAGGCCTGGAGTTGTCCTACACTATACCCAGACTGCAAGAGTTTGTCTTTCTTTCCACAAAGTCGCAAAAATCCAATGCGGGGTGGGGGGGAATCTACATCCAGGCTTTAAAAGGGTGCAATTGAAAAAGGAGTTGAAAGGCTAAGACCAAAAGTGGTGCTGAACCTCTCTGGTGCTGCAGGAAAAAGGTCAGAGCAGGCACTTCCTCACTCAGCACCACAGTGATGGGGCTGAAACTTCTGCAGAAGTGGTGGGGTTAAAAAAATTTTACTACCGGTTCCGGTTCTGTGGATGTGGCTCGGTGGGCGTGGCTTGGTGGGTGTCGCAGAGGAAGGATACTGTAAAATCTCCATTTCCTCATGATCAGCTGGGACTCAGGAGGCAGAGAATAGATGGGGGCGGGGACAGTCAGTGGTGGTATTTACCGGTTCTCTGAACTACTCAAAATTTCTGCTACTGGTTCTCCAGAACTGGTCAGAACCTGCTGAATCCTACCTTTGATATAAATTCTTCAAATCAAATTAAGTTGCAAATCGGAACAAAGAAGGGGAAATTTAATAATATTGTTACTATTTTTTTTTCTCATATTGTAAGCCGCCCAGAGTCCCTGTTGAATTGGGTGGTATATAAGCACTAGCAAATAAATAAATAAATAAATAAATACATACATACATACATACATACATACATACATACATACATACATAATATAGTTTTAGAGATAATTTTTTCTTTTATTTTCAGTATTTATAAGCCATAATATAAAGATAGTTCTTGACTTACAACCACAATTGAGCCCAAAATTTATGTTTTTAAGTGAGACATTTGTTGTGAGTTTTGCCCCATTTTATGACCTTTCTTGCCACAGTTGTTAAGGGAATCACTGCAGTTGATAAGTTACTAACCTGGCTGTTAAGTGAATCTGGTTTTCCCATTGACTTTGCTTGCCAGAAGGTCGCAAAAGGGAATCACATGACCTTGGGGCACTGCAATGGTCATCAATATGAGCCAGTTGCCAAGAGTGTGAATTTTGATCACATGACCCTGGGGATGCTACAAAGGTCATAACTGTGAAAAATAGTCATAAGTCATTTTTTCAGTGTATTGTAACTTTGAATGAACTGTTGTAAATCGAGGACTGCTTGTAGTTGAGTCTTCGTTACTAAGCTCAAAAATTCATATATATTTTTTTTCATATAATAACAAAAACTCAAGATATTTTGCTTAGAATCTTTTATTAATTGTATACAATGTCAATTCTACAATCATACTATCCGTCCATCTACAGCAGGAGTCCCCAAACTTGGCAACTTTAAGACTTGTGGACTTCAACTCCCAGAATTCTCCAGCCAGATATGCTGTTGCTCCAGTTATGCTGGCTGGTGAATTCTGGGAGCTGAAGTTCACAAGCCTTAAAGTTGCCAAGTTTGAAGACCTCGGATCTACAGAGACAATCTTTTTTGAAAATATATCTGTGCTTTAAATAAAATAAATAAATAAACAAACAAATAAAATTACCAAGTTGGACTTTTGCACTTTCATAAAGTGAGTCACCAACTTTTTTGGGATCTGGTTCACAGATCCTTTTGGACTGCAGGATGCCACTCACAGCAAGAGCCCAGAATAGCAGCCATGGAGAAGAGGGGAGGAAACGCACAAGAGTTCCTCTCCCATTCCCACAGCCACTGAGTCTCATCATCTGGGGTTTCGTGTTGGGGCAGAACCCTTAGCAATGGGGCCAGAGGGGCAGGGATAGGCTCCTCAAACCATTTCTCTTGGAGTATGACTATTGTACGCTAATCTTGATTTTAAAAAATCAAATAATACTGTATATAAAATATTTTAATCATTGGAGCTATTCTAAACTAATGACAATGTTTAATAATTGAATACAATTTTCCAGCAAAAACAATGACGTTCAATAGGTGGTATTGTTTAAAATGACTTTCATACTGGCATACAATCCTCAAATAATCCTATCAGTCTATTTGGGAGTGGCTAGCAGGAAGTGTAAAGCAGCAATCCTATAAACACATTTAAAGATTATTTACTTAATTTCACTTTTCTAATTGGAAGATGGAAAGATGCTTTAAAAAGAGTAAATGAATCCACCGCAGCATGTGTTAAACCTGCAGTGTGTAGGCAGAAGTCTAATCATAAAATAGCAAGAATCCTCTTGAGATCAAAGGTTTTGTATCGGCTTGCAACGAACCCTCTGCTCATGCGCAGTGCAGTATTTGCACGATGTGATGGTGGCACACACACTTCAGACGCGATGTGAACCGGTAAGGAGGGTAAGTAGAACCCACTCCTGGTTGCAGCTCATCAGAACTAAGAAGCACATTCCGGGCTATCTGGCCTCCCCGAGGTTTCTTTAATGGAGACTTTTGCTTATGGAATTCCTTTTTCCTCCCAGCTCTTTTTTCTGAAGATCTGAGTGTCCAACACAGATCCATTGACTGATAGAAACTTCATTTCACTCATGGACCAATAAAAATACAGGCAATAAAACAAAGAAAGCAAAGTTAACCTCTAACATCAAAGACTCTTGGCAACCGTTTGTGAGCAAAGCTTATATTATATTACCTATAATACAGCAGAACTTTACCACTTTTAAAGACATAGACATTTATCCTGGTTATCTAACAAATAAAGTTGGAGTGCCTTGGAAATTGAGTTTTAAAAAGGGTATAATCAGCCCTGGCATATGAGACTACGTAGGATGTGGTTTCTAGGGCACCTGGGTCTCTTGAGTTTCCTGAGAGGTTTTCCTCTATTTCCCTTCCAACCCAGCTGGGGGGAGATTATCAAATGGGGCTAATGGCAATCCTCTTCTGAATTTGGGATCTGTGATGTGCCATGAAGCTCGTAGAGGAGTTAAAATATGTGTCAGGGTTCCAAATAGCATCCTAAACTAAATCAGAGTCCGAGGAAAGTATTCCTCAACGTTCCGATTTATTAGCAGAGCCATCTGGGAGAAACCTGAATCTGAAATCCCAGGGTTTCTCCACCCAGTTGAAAGTTCAATCCCTTGTCCCCACATCCCCAAGTCCATCACATTGACCAATCTTCATCTGCCAACTTGGCAAAAACTCCCATCTCCTTCCGTGCAGGTGCAGGAGTGCAAAGACAAAGGATTACCTTGACAATCTAGAAGGAATTTGTTATGGCTACATGCAGACATCACTCATGCAATGACCCTTCCCAAATTCCCACAGCAAAGAATACATTTTAAAATAGCATAAAGTGTGGCAGACCAAAGACCCCAAGAAAAATGGCTTCGGCCTGACAACAGATTTGTCTTGAAATATTTAATCACAAAATATGTCAGTCTGGTAAACCAGGGTTTGCTGGCTTTCTAGGTGTTAGTGCAGCATTTGAAATAGTAAATGGAGATATATTTTGGAGGAAATTGATTGCCCTTAAAATGGAGCTCAAGACTGTTGGCCTTGATCAAAGCCCTTTCTCCAAGCCCTTCTTTGAAAGGGAAGTTTGGACTCAGTAGGGCCCTGAGAAGAAGGAGCAATACTTTCCATGGGGTAAGACAAGGGTGCATATTTTAACCCTTCCTATTTAGTCCATATTAGTGACTTATCATTAATATTATGATGAGTACTACTTATCAGTAGTAATGAAGGATCCTGAAGTAGACATGCCTATGGGTGTTAATACACTCACACTCATCAGTTGGATTGTATGGACTGTTAAGAAAACGTGGCTCCCAGTAATATAATCCTTCAATGATTATTGATACATCAAAGTCAAAAGATATGATCAACAACATCATAGCCATGAGATGTCCAATTGATGGACAATAGAGCAAGTAAACACTTCACTGAGACTGGATATTCCTTTCCACATTGTCAGACGAGCCACTTTTAAAAAGTGCACTAGTGAATTTACAGCTTATATAAATGTAAATGTAAATACAAATATAACTATAAATATTATTTGAGCAAAACAGTTCAGTTGAGATCTCGATATGTGGATCTGATTGTGGTAAACTGTAGGGTGCTACAGAAATGATTTACATTCTTTATTCTTATTCCTTCTTAATTTATTCTTGTATTCTGTTTTGATACATAAGGTTTGTTAATGTTCTGTGTTCTACATTATGCATTTTGATATGGCTTAATGGCTAGTGAACAATAAACTATTCTAATATGGTCATGAGAACAGATAAGGAGTTATTAAAATCTAGTGTTCAGAACTTGTTCCAGCCCCAAATATAACACCACATTTTTTTCCATTGATTTTTCAGATCAGCCTTGAACCTGTTTCCAATACTCTGACTGATAAAAATCAATTCCCCTTTTTCCATCTGTTGCTCCCAAAACAAGGGATCCAATACCTAGGAATTGTCCAACTGCTCCTCCATTTCAGATGGACCCTGATTGGTCTCTTTGCTTCAGACACGGCTGAGGGAGAGAATTTCATGAGGACTTTAACTCCTATACTTGTCAGGAATGGAATTTGTGCTGTTATATCACAATGCTTCTCAACAACCGGATATACAGCAGCCCTCAGGGATGCCCTCTCTAAGTGGAGACAAGCCAATGTCTTTGTTCACTTCATGGAATATAATTCCATTTGGGACAGACTTCTTCCTTTCCATTTAGCACTCAGGTGTTTGCCAGGATCCGTTGAAGGGAAAGTCTGGATCTTGACAATCTTGGGCCATTTCGCAATTAGAAGGCACAACCTTCTCAAATATGTCCATAGTATTTGGGCCTTTGCTTTTCAGTGGAAATCAAGGCAAACATATCATCATCTCTTTGAACCCAATTTATTTGCAGAGCCCCAGATTGAAGATCATTATTTTCGCTGTTCTCTTTCAAAGCATGTCTTTTCTGTCAAAGGCCGGAGAAGGTGCACCCAGAAAGCCCCACTGGAGACCCAGAAGAAACAGAACAGGATCCGGATTGTAAATTACCCCTTTTTGTACAGTTTCATTCAGACTCTGGCCCAGGCCTTGAACGCTGCATATTCCTCCAGTTCCAGGAGGAGAAGGAAGGGGGTCAAAGAGAATCTGGGGGCTCCAAGGCTGCAGCCGTGGCAGGTAAAAAGGACTGACTTAAATGATAAGTTCCATTTCTACCACCACCCCCAAATTCCTCATATAAAAATCCTAAAAAATGGTTTATCTAATAAATTAGTTACTACTACCAATTTATTATAAGCAGTGATCAATATACATACATAGTAGACAGTATCAAAAAAGGATAAATGACACTTTAGTGAGAGATCTACATTGGAGCGCCCACCCATTTGTTCTTATATGGGATTCCATAGTTTGTCAAGTCCAGATTGCTGAAGATATTTTTCTCATATTTTTCTATTGGGTTTTATTTATGCATATCTATCTCTACTGTATTGAGAAATTATATTTTTTTCCTGGAAGCTGTGAATGACCTAACTAGCTTTATCTAAGAATTGGAATAAATCATCTATCAAAATATCATAATCTATTGATACAATCTGCTTGTATTAATGAATATATTGAAAAATAGGTAATCAAACACTAATTGTTATTCATATCTCCCTAGTCTTTTCCCACTTAATTATCACACCATCCAGCCCTCACTTAACTTTCCCATCATTACTTCATAAAGTAGTACATTGATCCTTTGATGAAACCAAGTTATATCAAAAGCATTGCCACCATCTATTAACAAAGTGTAATTTGTGGAAATGACCTTGGGGGTGGGGGAAGAAAGGCTGACTACAAATTATCAAACAAGAGGGAAAGAAGCTCTCAACTACATCTCAGTCAGAGAAAGAAGCTCAGAAAGGATCTCAGATTTGGAGATTTGTACTTTCAGACTTGCAAGATTCAGTTAGCATAGCCTTACAATAAATTAGAATTAGCTCCTCTGCTCATGTTTCCCATCCGTTTACCTGGGAGAAGATTAACTTGGGAACTTACTTCTAGACAAGTCCATTCTTACTAGTAATCACCCTGTTGTTTTCAAGGAGTTTATGAATAATCCCTTTATTGGTTCGTTTCTTCAGTTGTGACTGCTCTACAATGTCAATTTTGTTTTATCCATATATGACTGACAAATTTTGCTGAATCTTTGTTTTTCACTTTTTGTGATAACTCTTGTTCTCCCAACTAAGAATACTTGCAAGTTAGATAATTATAGAAGAAAGGTTCAAAAGTGAAAAGACCACATGAGGTAAGAAACTAAAATTTCTGCTTTTAACATTTCTAGATCTTTCTATTTTAGCTTCATCCCTTTCTGGAAAAGAACGAGTTTTGCAATCTTTCCATCTTTATTTTGTACTTGGACGAAAATGGAGTGGTCGCAGCAGATCTGAATGTCAGGACCTGGGTGGTTCTCCCCAAGTTGGATCACATTTATCGGCACCCAGGAACATTTGAAAGAGGGAGACTTATTATGAGCCAAGATGCTCTTTCACAGCTAAAGTTGCTCAACAGGGTGGGTGACATATTGGTGCCTTTTCCTTGTTTTCCAGAGCCTGTGGCCCCACTTCAAGTTGATGGTAGACCATGACGGTTGACCTTTCCAGGAAATTGAATGTGGGGAATTACAGGAATCATAGGGATCTGGATGATGATTCTATATAGAATATAGATGATGGCCCCTTTGTGTCCTCTCTGATATTTATTACCTCCATAAACGTGGTGAGAGAGGCTGTGGATTGTGGTGCTGATAGCCTCAAGTTCTCTTCTTCCTTGTCCTCAAATAGAAGGGAAGAAGAAGGCAATTCTGTTGACCGGTTCCTGATTCAAGTTAGGACTGAATCCAATGAAGTTCATTCAAGACTGAGTGGACGTCCTGTGGTTCCCAGTGGGAAATAAGCTCTGGAATTAGAATTCAGCTTCTCCACATTTATATGTCACCTGTCTGCCTGTCCAGAGTGACTCTTGTAGCTTACAATAGTGTGTTGTTTGTATAGTGTCTCATATTGTATTATGCACTGACCCAGAAAACTGATGTACTAAAGCATTTCTTTGAGCTAAAGAAAAACCGTTCCTGAGATCAAATTTAAGGAGAGAAAATTTGAAAGGAATGCTTCTTAGATTTGACTTTTGCTTGTAAGAAGACTCTTCATCTGAAAAATGCTTGAATGAATTGAATTGAACTCTATTTGGCCAAACGTGATTAGACACACAGGGAATTTGTCTGCAGTGCAGAAGCCCTCCGTGTACATGCAAAGCAACAGAATAACGGTGATCATCATCATAGTTATCCCAATAAAAATGGGGAGTAAAGATGAGAATAAGAAGGATAAATAATACGACAGAAGAATAAATAATACGACTAAATAATACACTACATGCTAAATATGCATAGACATTAAACAGCAGTTAGGTGAATGCAATTGTTTATCTTGAGTGTCAGCTACTTTCAGTCTCTCTGGGCGAAAAGGAGGTTCCAAATTTAAATAATAATAAACGTGGGTCTGCCCTTCCATGCCAGTTGGTGCCTCCTGATGGTAGTTCTTCAAGAGAAAGGACCTTGTCTTGGATAGTTAGGTGGCCGTTAGAAATACCCCTTTCTCATGCTCACGTCCCATGAGCTGCAGCAAAAGAGGTCTCACCTGCCATTTTGAGACACCTGTTCTCAGGACCTCCCCTCCCTCTCACCTCACAACTCTAGAAAGAAGGCAGTGTGTTTTATTCTTATAGCAACACCAGTTGCTTCCAGTTTCTGGCACACATGCGTGCAGGGCGGTCAACTGGCTGGAACATGCGGAAACCAGAAAACCAGTTCTTCCAGTTTCCGGCACTGCCGCATGCGCAAAGGCCAGCTGATCATCACGTGCACATGTGCACCAGAAACCCAGAAGAGCAACGGGTGAGGCTGCACATGCCAAGTGACATGGCTCTGTGTGCCACTTTGGACACACCTGCCATACGTTCGCCATCACGGATATAAGGTATTCTGCCTCGGGTGGGTGATTGGACTAGAAGACCTGTGAGGTCCCTTCCAGCCCTAGGATTCTATGATTTTAGGACAGAGGTCATGCCCATTTTGTGTATCCTTTGCAATCTGGTATCACCATAAAACTGGAGAGAGAGAGAGAGAGAGAGAGACACTCAGGTGCTGGGGATTGTGGTGCTGATAGCCTCTTGATCCTTGTCCTCAGATAGAAAAGAAGGTGGCAATTCTGTAAAACGGTTCCCAAGTTCAGGCTTGGACTGAATCCAATGCAACTGAATCAAGAGCAGATAGATGCCCTCTCGGTCCCAGTGGCAACGAAGCCTTGGGGTTCAGCTTGTTGTTGCTGTGGACAGTGTCCCATGTTCAGTGATGTTTTGAAGCAGCCCAGACTCTGCAGAGTTATCCATGGTTCTCTTTCCACCCACTGGGAACAGTGCGATCGAAGGTCTGCTCACAGGAAGAGCTCCCAGGCTTTCAGTTCATAGGAAGTCGGAATGACAGCTCTGAGGCGGGATAAGGCTCTGGCCCAGGAAACGGAAGCACTGAAACATGACTTTGACCCCAAGGAAACACCTTTCCGATATCAGAAGTAGTAAGGACAATCAGAAAGGAAGTGCTACTTACTTTTGGCCTTTGGATTGGAAGAGGGCATTTATCTGAAAACCCCTTGAATTCCATTGTTTATCTTGATTCTTAGCTACCTCCAGAGCGGGGGTGGCTTCTAACTTACCTTGCCACCAGTTCGCTTCCTCCAGCGCCACGTGAGCATGCCTCATAGGCATGCACACACACTTCACATGTGCGTGGTTGCGTGGTGAAATTTTTTTTACTAAACTTTACCCACCAAAAAAGCCGAGAACAAGATGGTGATGCATGCCCAGTGCCGGAAACTCGGCTTCTGCGCATGCACAGAAGAAAAAAAGCCCCCCCCCATTTCCCCCCCATTAAAAAAAAAAGATGGCGGCATCCACGGACCGGCACTGACCAAACCGGTTCTGTGATGTCACCGTGACGTCACCAGCGGCTTACTATCGGTCTATAGAACCGGTGCAAACAGGGAGGAATCCACCTCTGCTCCAGATGTGGAAAAGCAGACCCCAAGTGTAACTAATAATGTGTTACTGAGGTTATTATTTCTATTTTAAGTTACCCCAATAAAACCAGCGAACTTTCTTTCATGCCATTTCTAATTGTGGTAAGAAATGATCTTCTCTTGGATACTAAGCTGGGCCTTAGAAACATCGCCTTCAGACACAGTTGCAGCAAAACAGAAGATGACTCACTAGTCCAGTTTGAGGGACACGTTCTCATGCTCTCACCTCCATCTCATTTCACTCTTTCCTAGAAACTAGACAATTTTAGTCTCATTTCTCCATCTTGGCAGCCATATGAAATGGAAGAAAAAAATACAAATAAAGAAAGAACGTTGCCTTTAAAGATGACAGTCCTAATTTAAAGAAAATTTTCCATTATATCTTAACTGGGAAATCATTTTGGACTACTATCAATGGGAAGAAGCTTAGGAACATTTTATGTAGTCCAGAAAAAACTTTCCAGATCTTCTGGTCAGTGGTTTCTTTCTTCATCACAGTTTTATACTACTTTAATAAATCTAATAGAATAAAAAATTATTTTACAATGAATTTTCTTCTCAAATTTAACATGCATAGTATACAATGTTTAAAAGTCATGGATACATAAAAATGGAGGAATGAATATTAATTCAGCCATTAGGAACAGTCTACCGGTTGTCACTTAACAATTAAAGTTTTTCTCAATTCCATTCCTCCAGATTTTATTAAGTAGAAAAATACTTTATTGCAATGTAATATGCCAGGAGCAAAAGAGAAGAATTAAATGAAGAATCTGCCAGTGGTTTTATCTCCTACAATCATTTGAAAGTAGTCAGGTATTTCATATTTATCTAAGTAGATCCCAGAGGCTATTTGGCTAATGTCCAAGTCTACTTCTATTTGACATTAATGATGAGCCCTAAAACATTTTCTTTGCCATTCCTATTTTTTCTGTTTAGTCGCTGCCTGAGTCCAAATGTGTGGAAAGTTGTCATCCTGGATTTGTCAAGAAGGCTCGAGAAAGAGAGCCATTTTGCTGCTACGACTGTGTTCCTTGTCCGGAGGGGACCTTCTCCACTCAGGAAGGTGGGTGACACCGGAGGAAATGGATTTATCCAGAGCATTTTGAGGAAAGTGCAAATTAAAACATGCGTTGAAGCTCAACTCTTTTTTTAAATTCAAAATGGACTAGAAGCCCTCCAATGTCATATACCGTAGCATATATCCAGTAGAAAATTCTATTATCATGGTTACGCAACACATCTTGGAAATGTTCTTGGAATCAGGTGTTGCCCCAAAATGGTATTTCTTGCAATATGAAAGAACAGAATATTAAAGAAATTTTGGGATTTTTTTGTACTTTCAGATACGGAAAAATGCACCAAGTGTCCGGATGATAAATATCCAAATGAGGAGAGAGTCCAATGTATCCCCAAAGTTATAACCTTCCTGTCTTATGAGGAACATCTGGGCATCATCCTGGTCTCTATTGCCCTACTCTTGTTCTTAATCACAGATCTTGTTTTAATCATCTTCCTTAAATACCGAGAAACTCCCCTTGTCAAAGCCAACAACCGGGACCTCTCCTACATCCTCCTGGTCTCCCTCCTGCTTTGCTTCTTGTCTTCTTCTCTCTTCATTGGTCAACCAAGGAAAGCCACCTGCCTTCTCCGACAAACTGTCTTCAGCATCATCTTCTCAGTTGCCATTTCTTCTCTCTTGGCCAAAACCATCACGGTGGTGCTGGCCTTCCTGGCCACAAAACCAGGAAACCGAGTGAAGAGATGGTTGGGGAAGAGCTTGGCCAACTCCATCATCCTTTCTTC
>JANHGD010001564.1:23483-35973 GCA_027560375.1 Imantodes cenchoa
TCTGGGTCCTCATTTTACCTACCTCGGAAGGATGGAAGGCTGAGTCAACTCTGAGCCGGTGAGATTTGAACAGCTGACCTGCTGAACAGAGTCAGCTAAAGCGGCCTGCAGTACTGCACTCTAACTGCTGCGCCACCTTGGCTCTTTTTTATTTTATATTATGGCAAAAAAGAATAAAAACTAAAATAAAAAGAGAGGACAACAGATGTCACTGATTTGTTTTGTAGTAAACCACATTTAGTCATGTTTATGATAATCAGTTTGGTGGAATAGGTGAACATCCCCATGGATTTATTGTGATGACACATGCCACACAGTATGTTAAAAGAGCTCAGTAGCTAAAAATAATGCCTGCCCCCAAATCCTGTCATTCCTCTTCTGGGCCTGCAAGTTACATTGTGCTTGGAACTGGAGCAGTTTGTTCATTGATTTTAATGAGAGGAAAATGTTTTACAATTACACTGCTCAAAGAAACCAGTGGGAAAGTACCTCCCTACAACTTCCTATTCCAGATTTTGTGAGGTAGTTTCACTACAGATTCCTCCCATGCATCTCCCCTTTTCTTGTCATCCATGGGGTTGATTTATCCATTTGATGGCAATCATAGGCCTATATTGTACAAACGTTGTCATTCTCATGCATCTAGGTGGAAGCATCTTGTGGTTTGAACCTGTTTGTTGGCAATCCCCTTGAAGTATATAATGCTATTGATTTTTGTTTGTGTGTGTGTGTGTGTATGTTAGAAAAATGAGATAATTGCAAAGTCTGGCTATATTTGTTCTCAGCCTGAGGAAGTAAACATGAGCTCATTTTTGACCCTGATGTACTCATATCACCCTGGATTTGAAACAATAATTGAAGCCCTTCTTATATCAAGAATTCATGTCACAATTCAGCTTTAAGCAATAGGTGGAGTTCAGAATTCAGTAGAAGTATTAATAGCATTAGTCACGTTTGCATCTGCCTATTGCAGGTGTTTTAATTTGGCAACAAAACTGCTTTTGGGACTCTGATCCAATTTGGATGAAGTCCCTTGTTGCTCTCTTCTGAAACTATGCTTTCCTCATTCCAGCTTTTTGCTTCTTTAATTGATGTTACTATAAACCAAATGATGTCTACAAATGATTGCTAGTAGTAGATACAGTACTTATATATATATAGATAGATAGATATAGTAGGTTAGCGTTTTCCCCTCAAATTTAACATCTTTCAGATGTGTTTCATGACAGCAATGATCAAATTGGTTGGAACTAGTAGAAACTGCACCCAAATACTTTGAAGATACCATCTAGAAAGGGTAATACTTTCCCCGTGTATCTATTAGATGAATACTGGTCACTGGGAATTTAAAAATGTGCAAGGAAATAAAGCAAATTGGTTTAATAAAGGGTAGCATATATATTCACATTTTATATTCATAGTATGACGTAAATGCAGTTATTAATTCCCCCAATCACTTCCCCCAATTTGGGGGAGGAAATTAGAAAAATTCTGTACTGGCATAAAAGAAGAAAAACTTCATATTTAGAGTTCCCATTTCATTATTGGTAGATCAGGACTTTTGCCCTCTGTGTCCTATCAAAACTTTATGTATAACAGTTGAGCTCTGAGATATTTTAAGATTATTGTACCCAAACAAATCCATACATTTCATAAGATACAGAGTTTCCTGCCAAAACCATTGTCCTCTTACACATACACATAACTGATTGGTTAAGTATAGCAAGTATATTGCCTGCTTATCAAAATGAGATAGAAAACATAATTTACTTAATAGCAACTTCTAAGAGATGGCATAACCTTCTTTGGGAACGAATTTATTTTAAAGAGAACCAAAAATAACGTAGTCCTTGAAGAGCCAGTATGATTAATTTCTTGGTTTTAGTGAGAATTCCAGCTAATTTAATAGTAAATTCTGTTTTCTGAGTGTTTGTAAAACATCATCCAGGAGTGAGGGTCCCAAATCTAGTGTGAAAGAGAGGAAGGGGTCTGATGGATCAAAAGGGGGCTTACTGTTCCTGGAGAGAATTTCAGAGTTCATAGTTTGGTCTTTGTATAATAGATCAGGCTGCGTTTGAGTAGCCTTATGAAAATGGCAGGAAGTGCTTAAAATGCATATATCTGCAGAGGAAGATTCTCTGTGGTCTATTATATTGGGGCAGCTGGCAGTGTCCAGATATAAGCGAGGTGGTTTGGGAGGTGGTTGTGTTTCAGTGGTAAGATTTTGTTCACTTTGATATGAAAAATGGTCTGGCTTTTTTTTGAAATTTCTTAGGAATCTCTTTTTGTCATACTGTTCATAGGAGTCTAATGTTTGGCTGTTCTGGTTCAAGATGATAGCCTGGTTGCCCAATTTCTTGTTCCTCCTGAATGAGAGCCGCTTGAAGAAACCTGAGGACCTAATAGATCCTCTCCGCCATGTGTCCATGTTGAAAGAAGCAGTAATCAGTCAATAATCTTTAGGTAAACCGAGATTCATGGAGTAGAGAACTTCTTTCTTGTTCGCTAAAAGAAGAAGAAAAGAGACATTAACAAGGAGATCTGTTTTCAAAGTTAGGACTTGCTTGCATTCTTAAAGAAAAGAATGTATAAGGAATGCCGCAAAAATAATTTTCACAATAATTCTCATTGCTAGAATTCTGCAACCCTCCAAATAACTAAAGTTTTGAGAAGAATACTGAGTAAGTGTAGTTTCTGATATCAAAACCCAAATGTAAGAAAATGCTTCCACTTCTTAAACAGAAATTTATCTCAGAATTAAGTTTTATTACTAATATTTTTATTTGTTATACATCTCTACATAGCACAGTACAAGACCTACAAAATATTTACAATTAATAAATTCCAGATTCTTTTATTTTTTTATACCCCTGAATGCTTATTCCAAGTCCAAATTTATAGAAGTACAATAGAGGTGCTTTCAAGTCAAGTTTATTATTATTATTATTAAAGTATGCCGTTGTTACATTAGCCAGGAGTAGTAATTTGGCTGCCAGTTTATTAACCCTGTTATGGTATATGCTCACATGCTTCCAAAGATGTTCCATAGGATGGCAAGCTGGCTTCGCACTGGAAAGACAAGTAGCTCCTCCTGCAGGGTCATTTAAAGCACCCCTCCTCCTCTGGAGCCACCTCACAAACGAGTGTTGCAACCGGGAAAGTTCAGGAAGGTGTCAAGAATCTGACCGCCTGCATGAAGCACCAGCCTGTTCTCCACTGAAGTGGTACTTATTTATCTACTTGCATAGAACATGCTTTCAAACTCCTAGGTGGGCAGAAGCTGAGGCAAGTGACAGGAGCTCGCCCCATAAAGCAGTGCTAGGACTCGAACCCCTGGAACAGAGACCACCTCCAGCATCATTAAGCCACTGAGCTACCGTGCCTCAAAGTCAAACTTGATTCCTTGTGATTTCTTGGATATATCTATGCAGTTTTCTTAGCAACAGTACAAAAGTGATATGCTATTAATTTCTTCTGGGATATTTTCCTACTTTCCTGTTCAGCCCTATTCAACCTGACGGTCTCTCATCTAATATTAACTAGGTTCAACTCTACTTAATTGACTAGCTGCTGCCATCTAGCTAGATATTTATAGTTAGTCCAGCCCTTACAAATTTTAAACATCATAGCTTTAAATTCTACCTGAAATGGTTAAAAGTATGGCATTCTTTGGGAGTGAGCCCATTCTATATCCTATAGGTATAGATCTCTTTGCATTAGTTTGCATCATCTTTCTATTTCATTAGATTATATCTCCCCTATTTTACAATCCAAGCCTCCTCCTCCTCTATTAATCTAGTTTCCAGTTTCTTCCACAGCTTTCAGTAAATGTCTGCTTTTCTCTTCACTTTCTCACACTCAATTCACTTCTTATTTCTTCTTTCGTTGCTCCATAAACTTGCAATAGCTTTACTTGTTCTTCTCATCAGGACTTTTGAATTTATTCACATTTCCTATTTGGGTCAAGAATTAATACCTAACCTGGGCTTGCTCCATTTGATCAACCTATCAGTAAGGTGTCTTCCCCGTTTTTTGCTTCTCAGTCTGTGATGTATCACTTCATTCACATTGACCAGATGTATACAGTGGCTAGGCAGATGTGGAAGATATGGAAATTTCCATTGTTATTTGTGGCCTGCCATCCCTACATTACCCATCTTTACTATGGGAAGGTGTTCTGTATCTTGGCTTCCAAACCGTGCTGATATATTGAATTTGAATGAAGGTATAAATACTTGTAGAACGCTACACCTGGATCGCAAAGTTGAACCGTCACTATAATAAAAAGTATTCAACTTCCTACTGTGAAAAGTTCACTGTGCCCCCCCCACCCCCGGCCGGGAGGCATCTACTAGCAAAAATACCAGAAGGATTTATAAATGAAGTAATTGTGGCTTAGAGCTTTAAACAAAATAAAATTTAGAATTAATACTTACAGTGAGATGGACCAATAGAGAAGCAGCCAAGTGGAGAACACAGAAGGAAGCCCATCCGGCTCAATGCACATTGTGGTTTCATTCCTTGGTAGGTCGTTGAAAGATCATAGCATATTTTCAGATTTCTCTGTTTCCAGCATCTTTTCTTCAGCACTTACTTTTCACTTCTCGCTCAGCCGCTCATATGTTCTGTGGGTGGTAATTTCTTTCTGTGTGTTCGGTGCCAAGCCCTTGCTGACTCAGTCACATCAGAAACTGGGAATTATACTATTACCTAATTGCCAAGGTTGCAGGAAATAGGTGTGTATGACTGTGAAGCATCAGCCCACATTACTTTATTTCAAGAGAAACTAGAGCTTCTGTGGAATCTTGAAACCACAGATTTTTATTCTTCAGGAGTGTTACTGGAAGAAGGTGCAGATAAGGAAATAAAAAAGGATCTAGCAAATTTAGTTCTGTTGGCCAAGCCCCAAATACCAAAGATTTATATAATTCCACATATGGTTTCAGATAGAATGTCTCTTCCTCCCTTCCCCTCCCCTGTATTTAAATGATGGGGCAATAAAACACAGAATTCTAGCGCTGGTGACTTACATCAAATAATATGGCAAATGGCTAGGAAAAAAATTGATGGCCTGAGATATTTTAAATTGTCTTTGCCTGTGTTTTCGTCTAATGCTTTTGCTTCTCTGTTGAACTTGATCTTATCTTTGTGGAATTAAAAAGCAATATTTTGGGAGCGGGGGTAGATTCTATAACAATTTTTTCAGCTATTTCTCCCAAGTATTTCCTCTGGTTACATGGCGGTTTTTAATATTACTTTTTTTGTAAGAATATTAGTTTATTTTCCTAAAAGGTTATTCTTTCATCCTTATTATTGTCAACATCCATCGAAATAAGACTTGGATAGACATTGTTGTCCTATCTAAGAGATAAATTCTAATTTATTTTTCTGTTCCTGTAATCACTGTTGCCTTCATTAACTTATGCAAAGAAATGTTTTTCCAGACATCCTAATATGAGTCAGTATGATATAGTAGCTGATATTTGGGTAGAGGTACCCTGAAGTCTGTTTCAGTTCCTGCTTGTCTGTGAAACTTGCTGTGCTACAGTCAAGGTAAAATCTGGAGTGTCTGCAGTGTAGTGTTGTATATATAGGTCTAATTTCCTTGGAGCCAGGAGAAACCTTGTGTTACTGCAATATAATAGGAAGTACTAATACAGTTCCTTAATAGCTGTAGGAGCAGATGATTCAGTATATTAAATTTAACAAATGAATATCAGATCACTTTCATTTGTCGTAACTAAATTGGCTGTTTTAAATATTCATATAAAGAGAACCTCCTTTATATGAATGTTACAGCTGCTTCTTTAGATAACAAGGACAAGATAAATTACCAGTATCTTTCAATCTTGGAAATAATGTTCCTGCATTAAGATTTCCTAAATCATATTTAATATTCAATGAAACAATAAAATCAATATTCTGAAACCTATAATTCCATTACTGAGAGATGTAGAAGTCTACAAGCCTACTGAGACTTCTTCACTTTATAATTTCTATAGCAATCCTTTCTTACAAGGCCATGTGAGTAAATTTGGAACTGATACAATCCAATTGCTTCTCTGTATAGAGCTTTCCAACTAATCTGATTGGCCAGATAATTTTTAAAAAATTCTTACAACACTATATATGTATACTTTCGCTTATGTAGCATGTGTAGACGATGAGACTAAAGAACTTCACCTATCTTTAAAGATTTAGCTCAGCTTCACTCCGCAAGAGAGGCCAGGTAGATGCCTCTGGACAATATGTGATAACCATTTACTGCTGCGTTTTGCATAGCATCTGATATTGAGAAAATCACTGCTTGCAAAGTATCATTTAAATCATTATTAATATCTGTTATGTTAGGCTTCCTGCCTTAATCTTCTTAATCCTAAAAATATATGATTTAATCTATGATGGAACACATTTCCTTTCTTCCATCATAGAAGACAACTAACCTAAATGTAAGATGTTTATGCCAGCGTGACATTTCTGAAATGCTAGCAGGGTTAAAGCAAAGCAAGTATACAATCTCACAGCATTTTAAATAAATATATGAGCTTTAAGGCAATTTGCTTTGGATAGCCTTTTTTGAACCTATTTTGGCATTTTGTTTCCTTTTTTTATCCTTTTTGTTTGTTCAGTGGCACTTTGTTTGTACCACACTCCAGACCCAGTCCGAAAGGATAAACCAAAGTCCTTTTTGTGGATTAGAGCAGATTAGATTATTCAAACTTGTTTTCTTTTTTTGTTGGGTTTCTTTATAGTCTTAATGAGGGTGTGCCTGGTATCCTCATTTTGTGAAATGCAGTGGTGTAGGTTTGCCAAGAAACAGATTCCATTCCATTTTATTTCCATCCCGCATCTTTGTAAATAATTTAGGATGGCTTACATACTTTGTACATCTCCCTGCTCCTATTTTTTCCACCACAACCACCCTGTGAGGGGTGTGTGTATGTGTGTGTGTGTGAGAGAGAGGGAGAGGTCACCCAGCCAGGTTTTATGCCTAAAGCAGGATTAGAACTCAGTCCTCCAGTGTCTAACCTGGTGCTTTAATTACTAGACCAAACTGGCTCTATAACTTCAGGGTGTCTCCAAAATCTTCTCTGAAAGGAAGCAGAACATAGCCTTGGCTCTCCCATCCCACCATTTTCAAATGTGCCAAAGTTTCTATGGGTAATTTGGCTTTCTCAACTTTAGCAATATTAAGATTTGTGGACATTAATTCTGGGAGTTGAAGTCCACACGCCTTAAAAGCCACAAAGGTTTGAGAAGCACTAATTTTAGACTATAGTTTCATATTGTATTGGCCTCTCAGCTGGGTGTTTCTTTTCTACAGCTCCCTCAGAAATCCTCCAAAAATTTTTCAGAGTTGGAGGCATACATAGAGGTTGGTCTTGACTTACGACAGCAATTGAGACTGAAATTTCCACCGCTAAGCAATGCAGTCCTAAAATGCGACTACATCGTTAGTGACTGCAATCCCTGCAAGTCTCGGTTGCAGATTTTAACTGATTCCCACAGTTTAGGCAAGGCAACTTCTTGCCAGCTTCCCACACCCAAAATTAGTGGGGGACTCTGCAAGTTCCAAACCAGCAGGCTGGTAAGTGGTTTCTGCTGGATGGGGGAGGGAGCGAGGGGCTGTGCAAGAGAGGCTGCTCAGGGGAAATGGGTAAGGGGTATGAGAAGTTCCACTAGTCAGGCAGGGTACATGAGGAGCACCACATGGATCAGGGAGTGTGCAAGAGCTGCTTGTGTAGGTGAGGGAAGGTCAGGGATGGTGTCTGAGAGGAGCAGCACAGGTTGGCAGGCTTTTTCCAAGGAAGCTGGCAAGAAAGGTTTCAAATGGTGATCAGTTGATGCTTGGCAACCAGTCCTAAATGTGAACAGGTTGCCTAGTGCTCATACGACCATGGGGGTTCTGGGATGGCAAAACTCTTGAGGACTGCTTGTAGCCCCCATTTGTTCAAACCGCTTAGAGAGGGCTGTAAAGCACTATGAAGCGGTATATAAGTCTAAGTGCTATTGCTATTGCTTGAACTTCAAATGGTTGTTGAAGAAATGTAGAAGATCAAGGACTGTACATTCAAGAAATACAACAATGCTTTAACTACTGTTCTTTAGACCAACTGTAAGCTTTCCTAAAAAGAAATCCACCTTGTAAATAGAATCTTTAGAACATAATCTATAACAATTTGTTCTAAGTCATGTTTTAATATGTGGGATCTTAAGCTACTTAATTTTGAATAATTTGTATGAGCTATTAAGCATACTGGGATATGAAACAAAACATTTTTCTTTTTAGCACCTTCCAGCCTGATGAATAATGCTATGTACTGTGCAAAGTTCGTTTTGTTTGTAAACAGTAATTTTAATATCTATAAAATCTAAGCTCAGCTGAAAATGCCAAGAATATTTCTTGCTGAGAGCCAATTAAATTGCCAGTATACAATGATTAGTAATATTATAGCTGTGCCAACTGTAAATTCTGTATTTCTGTAGACATTTCAAAGGTACTCTTGTGTGGTGGTGGTGGTGATGGCGATGCTTTCGATAGTTCATCTAGAATAACATAATTATGTATGAAAGATGGAGCTTCTGAAACTGACCGCAGTCACTTCTTTCCACAGGATTCAGTGGTTTCTGAGAGGGATTATGAAAGCCTTGTGATGATGCGCATGCGGCAAGCTTCTGAGAGGCAGAAGCTCATTGAAAAGATGAAACAGGAAGATGAAGAAGAGTCTTGTACATAGTAGAAGGGGAAATGGCATTAGCATGCATTTTTGCTTATAATCGATAAGCATTTTTTGCTTAAATCAATAAAAACTATTGAAGGAAAAACTTCAAAACTACTGTAGATTTCTTGGAAGAATAATCTTCCAATGATCACCCTAATTAAGGGGATATATAAAGTTAAAATCTTATTTCAAGTGTTTCAGTGTTAAATTATCCCGACATCTGGAATTTATACAGCAGTGGCAAATCTGCCTTTTCAAAAAACGTATCCTTCCTTGTTCATCGCCATGTTTCCCGACTCATTGAACCAATATGAGCTCTACAATACATTTCCTGTGATAGAAAATGTTTTCTACTAATCACAACTCATGGCAAATCTGACTTTAAAGGATCATCGTGCTCTTCTAACGTTCTTTATAAAGTCACATATTTATTAGATGTAACATACCCTTTTGTTCTATAGTTATTTTTAATCTTTGTAATAAATCTGTGACATTCATTTGGTCAAAAGGTGGTTACAAGCTCAATTTCATAGCTAAATTGTGATCTCATCCATTTTCTCAATTCTTATCTAGGACTCTTAAATATTACCGGGGGTCATTCATAGCCACTTATATCACAAGGAAACTGAACCACCTATCAGTATTGACAGTGCAATCTAAACCAAAATACATTGTTACAAAGAGGGTTATTTGACACTTCCAATTTAGCAATAAAACAATGTGATACTAACAGCTTCTTGAATGAGGGAGAGATGCTGCACTAGATCAGTGTATTAGTCCCATTACCTGCCAATATAGAAGTTGTATATATTAGTGTACCCTTCGGGATAATCACCATTTCAGACTTTTGCTCAATATTGTCAATTGGTATGTTACAGGCTTTGGTGGCATTTTAAAATTGCCTGGTAACAAACAGTTTGAGATACGTTAGATTGATTTTATTATTATTTTTATTATTTTATGAGCTACTTAGGAATGGTTTTCAGCAGACACAGTGTAAATAATCCCAACAATGAAAAGGCAAATTGGTACAATTAAAAACTATACAGAACTATTTAAAGAATATTTTCTGTTCTATTTTAAAACATACCACGTAGAGATTAATAGAAAAACCACATATCACAATCTCAAGATCCTAGTCACTCTCTTGAATGGGGACACTGTAGTATCTTTAAGCACATCATGTAATTTATAGAGGTAAATTTGTATGGTAATGTCCCTATCAATATTAAAAGCCATTTTGTGCATGAGCATTCTTCTCTGCTATGTCACACCTGATCTAACCTGAGACTGTTACTGTTATAGTGGATTTAATGCCAAGCTGTCGTCGTTCAATAAAGTGGAGATAACATTTAATACTGCCAGTTTCAAATTGGTACCTGAAATAATGCTTAATGAGATTCATTTCTTCAGGAAAGTTCCAGCCCCAGAGCTTGAAGCTTCGTAGAAGGATGCTTCTTATGATGATGTAGCGGTGCTTATGATTTTAAAGCCAGGTTTTGATAAAGTCTCACTTTAAAATGCCTGAAGATGAGCAATGCAATCTCAAGCTTACGCTGGGTGGTTTACAACAGTTTTTTGGGAAGGAAGAAGAGCACAAATCTCTGTCATTTCTTTGTGAAGACACCACACCAGTGTCTGCCCCACTCCTGTCATGCTGATCACTCGATAACCACACGTCTCCAGCTTGTCCAAGACGATCCGTGGAGCATCATTCACATAATATTCCCAGCTGTTGTAAACAAGACATTTAAAAAATGGAAAGATTTTTTTAAAAACAATTCCAAATAATTTGTGTCCATATTGATGAGAATATAAAGTGAATGTTGCGGTTCTAAGAGCAAAGTTGTAAAGCTAGAAAGTTGTTGTTAATTGCTAAGTCGTGTCTGACCCATTTCGACCCCATGGACAATATTCCTCCAGGCCTTCCTGCCCTCTACCATCCTCTGGAGTCCATTTAAGCTCACGCCTACTGTTTCAGTGACTGCATCCAGCCACCTCATTCTCTGTCGTCCCCTTTTTCTGGAAAGAACTAGAAAGTAAAGGAGGCTAAACAGAAATTTAATATGTTGATCAAAATTTAAGATTAATCTTCTGGGTCTTTGATCCCCTACATTTTTGAAAGCTTGGGTGAATACAAGATCACACAAGTTTTGGAAAGTAGCAATGCAGTCTAGTGATAAGCTTTATTCACAAACTCTTCTGAAGATTTCTGGAGAATTAAAAGCTTGCCCATTTTTATAAACTTGGTCCCAATAAACAATTAGTCAACAACAGATTATAATATTTTCAACAGTTTAAATGTTATGACATTGTTACAAATACAGCTCTATCCTAATTTGCTTTGATATTTTACAGGGCTTTATTGGATTTGTACTTCTATTTTCATTTGTGAACTGACCCTTCTGGCTAGTATTTTTAAAATGCAGAGTTTCCAGCCACAATGTTAGGTCTCCCTGAGGCTCTGTTCATTTCCCCTCTTCTGGTTATTTATGTGAAAAAGGAGGCGGTCACCACTGCACAGCAAAAAGGGAAAGGAGAACAAGCAGCAGAGCCATGAATGGCAAGAGCGGGAATGACAAAAAGCACTCTGTCGTTGGGACACATATTCTGCCCTTTTTGCATGGGCATCATGATGTTGCACCCAAATATGTAACGACAAAGCTTACGGCATGACACTATTTTTGGCACTGTTGAGAAATGCACCCAAACTTGCATCTTATTACCAACAAGAAATAGAATAGTATTTAAAGTCACATGAACCAAAGACCTTTGCAAAAACTGCAGAGGAAAAGATATTTGATGACAAGATTTGGAAGAAGCTCTCACGAGGAACTCCTTATATAAGCAAAGAAAAAAAGCATAGATTTATTTAAAACAGTCTTATGCTAATTTTCCTATATGGATAATTAGTATAAGTTGTTCCCCAAGAGGAGAGGAGGGCCCCCACATTCCTGGCTTTTCAAAAATGCCTGAAGATCTGGCTCTGCTCCCCATTTTGCTTGGGGCTCATTGAGCAGCACACAGCTGTGAAGCTGGTTAGCACTTTGAAGGGCCTCCCAGTCTCTGTCTTTTAATTCTGAATTCCAACAATCTTTGCCTGTTCTATACTTTCTATATACAGTTTTTATATTTTAATATTTTATTTTCCCACCACCCAGAGTCCCTCTGTGTGGGAGGTAGGCAGGTTCTAAATGTGATAAATAAATTTTAAAAACATTAAAATAAAACATATTTTGCCCCAGTAGCTGGGAAAAAAGCCCATGGGCCTATTTAAACTGCTATCCAGGGATATATTCATTCATGGCCTTTGCCCTTCCACTGATCTGCACAATCTTTCAAAGAGCAGATACCCTCAAAGAGATATTCATCTCACGATCTTCCAAACAGAAGAGTCATCTTCAAAGTAAGACCTATCATTATTTACACATCAACTTCACACTTGAGCTTTTAAGCTTGCTTGCATGTAAAAGCTCTGTAATCACTAACAATGGAAAGTCAGAGGATGAAAATATCAACATGATGAAAAGCTTAAGATGACATAAAATGACTTATAATATAAAATGCTTTTGAACTACGTAAGTAAATATGCTTGTGATTTCTTTCTTCATATTTTATTTCTAATACCTGTGGAGAACAGGTAATAGGAAAGGAAAGCACTCCTTATTTCTCACCTTCAAACCAGGGGTGAAATCCTCCCGGTTCGCTGTCGGCTCTTCTTCGCGGTAGAGCCGATGGAACAGGGAGCGCGAAGAGCGCGCGAGGCT
>JANHGD010001564.1:66651-83433 GCA_027560375.1 Imantodes cenchoa
CCTCAGCCAGCAAAGCTGGCTGAGGAATTCTGGGAGTTGAAGTCCACAAGTCTTAAAGTTGCCAAGGTTGGAGACTCCTGATTTATAGCAATATAGCATCCCTATCACTTGTTCTTATTTTTGATCAAACTACTCCTTATAGGGGCTCCTAAGTGCTTTGTTCATGTCATTTGAAACATCTTCTGGGTGCTTATACTATATTTTGCTCTTAGAGAGCAAAGAGTAGTTTGGAATGCCACTGATTGAAGAAAAAAAAAGTAGTGAGGAAAATGTTTTGATTTTCCCCTTCTCCTAGTATTATAGCTCTGAGTTTCTTCAATGATTGTTTCAACCTAAAGAAATATTATGAAAAATTGTTAATATATTGCCTGAGTTGTATCTAATGTGGGATGAACCAATAGATCATGGCGGGAATTTTGGGGAAATCGATTATCTTTGCTGAATAATATATTAATTCCTATGTCCGCTACTTATTTAAGATGTTTTACTAGTTTTATGTATAAGAATATATGTGACATATGACACCAATATTTGAAAAGTTGAGGGAGTGGCATAGTAAAATCTACCAATGCTGTTCCATGTGACTTATAAAATGCAAATTTAGGTGTGGTTTAATAACATAAAAGTAAGAATGCAAACTAAATTAGTTTACTATTCAGGAAATTAGAGTTACAGTATTGTCCATCAGAACAAATAATGGAAAATATTCACTTGAAGTACAAACCTTTTTATGTTCAAATACTTTATTAATTTGTTTACTAGTTGACAGGGTAAAGGATGGGGCCTGTGGTCCTCGTCCTTTCTTGGAATAGCACAGAGTGCCCATCTGCAGCATGTCTACAGACTGAAGAGGTCCTCCTTCTAGCTCTTAAATATTTTTCAAAAGAAATAATATTACTAACAGAAAGAACAATTAAACACTGTTAAGCACAACACACAAAAGAAGAAGAATTTGCTTCAATTGCAGGGCTTAAAAAATACATATTAATGTATTTCCCCACCACCACCCATTCCCCAAGATCGCAGCGAAAGTACATTCTCTGCAGTTCTGGGGATCATATGTCTATTCCAGTGTACAGCATGGAAATAAAATTATATTGAAAAAAAAATATTAAAAAGAGAGGGAACACACATATATATGAAGAGATTCTATAGGCTAATAAGCTGAATTGTGTCAGAGATGTATGTAACATAGATAACATCAGTGAATATGAGATGGGATTATGTAACCAGTGGGTTTCCACTTGTAGACCAAACAATTTTCCAGAATGCAATATAACTCTTTTCTATGTGTGCTTTGATTTTTGGCAGATATTTTTGAAACCATCATTTCATAATAACGATAGGTATATTATTACAGTGAAGTTTAATACACTCTGCCATGTTGGACATTTCTGTACGATGAGATCAGAGACAACTTGCAAGAATTTGATCCCTTCTCATAAAGATGGATATTCCATAACTCCTATATTCCTTTTTTTTTAATTTTACAAAATAATGTGGAACAAAAAGCAACATTTCAGTCCAAAATAATGGGTTTTCCCCGTTTCTTCAGTTTGTAACCAAAATATATAGAACTTGTCTTATGCTTCCAAACCAACAACGTAACGCCCATATTTCGTTTGGATTACAAAGAAATGTGATGCTGCTAAGATTATAAAATCTTATAAAAAATTTGCAGAGGGAGTAGTGTAATGTTTATATGATCAGGTGCTGAAAACATGCTGCCAGCTTCTTAGCGAGTGGACTTCCTTACATATCTTCAATAATAACCTAAACATTGTTTAGTGGAGCTCCCAAAGTTAAACTGAAGAAGTATAATATATAAATATTTTTATAAGACGTATGTATTCCTAATGAAATAATTCATATTTTTAAAAATACATATTTACTGGCACTGTTAATATTTTACTCTGGTAATGTCAGACCAAACTCCCCCAGCTTCATTTCCCATGCAGGCTTCTATGTAGCAAGCTATTGTCGATTTCCTCATTTTGTTGGGTGGAGGAGAAATTCCTTGTGGAACATACCATGTTTTTGTATCTTGGTTTGTTTTATGTTATAACAAGGTGTCAATTTGATGTCTTACAAAATTAAATATGTGCCATGTTCTAAGGGCAAAGAAACTTGTCCTTACCAAGGAGGTAGAAAAATTCGTAACTATACTTCATTGCTTTTTCATGCAAATCATTTCAGTATTAGGTTCAAAATATGCAGAAGCAAGTTTGATGCAGAAATTTTATTCTGATGGAAGTACTCAGCTGTTCATTTAAAGCAGTGGTTCCCACCCTTTTTTTGGCCATGCCCCACCTAAGCATCTCTAAAATCCTGATGCCCCCTCGGTGACATATAATTCTTACAATTCAAAAAGTAAAGTCCTATATACGCATTAAAGGCCATTAACTTGGTTTAAACAAGGTTCCAAAGAACATGGCATCCATGAAAGAGAAAAATAAAAGAACAAAAGACAGCAGAAGTACTGAAGAACTTAAAAAATAATAGTATGAAGGGATATTGAAAAACAGCAAATAAAGTTTCAAAACAATAGGGAAATGAAATGCATAAATATAAAATAATTTTAATGAAAGCTTTTTCTGTAATACTTTGATCATATTAAGAAATGTTTCTCCACCTAGGAAGTTCTAAGAAGTATTTTCAGAATTCCCCAGCCATTCCCCCATTCCTGGCTGGGGAATTCTGGGAGTTGAAATCTACACCTCTTAAATCACTGAGGTTAAAAAACATTGATCTTGCAAAATCTGTGGCCTTGTTTGCAGAGAAGCAGCAGCCTATGCCAACGTCAATTAGCTTTGTTAATATTTGCTTTTAGAACTCTGCTTTTATTTAGCATTTTTATTCTATGTTAGAACTGAGTTTTGAGATGTAACTTTGTCACTTCCATAATTTCCAAAGCTTATTTTTCTGTTTTGACTTTGGGGAATTTATATCTCATTGTGTAACTTGATGTTTTATATCGTTTTATATAACTGACTGGTTTGTGATTGCAGTTAATTAACTCTTCCTTTGCTTTAAAGATTGTAGCCAAAGTGAACACGCAAATAGATACCTGACATTTGACTTATAAGAAGTTGACCAATCTACTGGTACATGTTTGTGCACTGAATATTATTGGAGTGGCAAGTTGTGTAAATATTTTATGTCAACTAATCAAAGCATCAGCTGCCTATTTTAATATCATTTTAGAAACAAGCTCATTATCAAAATTAATATGATATTGTAATAATCAGTCATGGCCTGGGGCAAAGTGCCTGTGAAAACCTCATGTAGCAGGCAAACACTTAGAGAAAAATAATGGTGGTGTAGTTGGTTAGAGACTTAAACCTGGTTTGATAAACAAACTCCATCCTCAATCCTCAGAAACCATCCTTGGTTATAGATATTCTTGGTTATCTTTGCCTTTAAGCCAAAAGACTCCAGGACTAGCAGCAGGCTACAGACTACAACTAAAGAATTCCTGATTTCACCTTTAAAATGTTCATATAGATTTTCCTTGTTCTGCAGTCTCTGATTTACATTTTGTCTTTATTAAGGCAGTCAAACATTCCCAGGTTAGTTTTTTCGGGAATCATGACAGTGGATGAACTGTGATTGCTTTTCTAATTTATGGAAATATAGTTTACATTTTAAGTATTAAAATGTGAGAATTTAGCTAATGACCAAAAGTGTTGCCTTTGAGTACTTTTTAGAAAACACTAAAAAGCATTTATAAAAAATGGAGGAAAAAAAAACCTATACTAGATAGCTGCAGTGCTATATCCTACTACCCATGTGTAGACTCATTCAGACTTCCCACTGAGTTAATATGTATGGGTTTGCACTGCACTAAAGTATACTTTGCTGGTTTTGCCACATTTTCACATTCCATAGGAATTCTTCTGAATTAGGACCTTGAATGATTCCATATTTGTCGACATTAATTTACAAATGTGTGAAAGCATGATATTCTTGGACTGCCTAACAAATATTTTAACATTGCATATAACCAAACTAATGTAGGAGGGATTCTAAAGTAATTGTCACAACAGTAAAGGCAATGAGATTAGGAAATTAAAAGTATCAATTCTTTACTCTGGTTTGGCAAACGATCTTCTTTATAAGTGTCAACTTTTAGATTTAGTCAGCAATGAATGGATGATATTTTTGATTAAAACAAGACATTTGGTATGATTAAATTCAACAGTAGTTGTGTAGGCAGAATATTGCCCATTGACTGCTTTCTGTGTGTAGTTAAGACTCCAACAGCCTTTCCCCTAAGAATAACTGCTTTGGAGAAGATGTAGTCGGGTGGAATTAGAGTTTTGAAGGCTGGAAGAAAAGGCTTAATATGTTGTTCAGGCTACGGTGTCTACATAATTTGCATGAATGCAAGGAAACTTTTTCTTATAATTCCGTCCACTCCTTTGCTTTGAGAATAGTGTTTTAGTTAGTGTTCAAAAGTTCAAAAGATGCCTGTGTAATTTAAGTATTTAGAATGGGATGCAAGTACAGAGGAGGGTAAGCTTTGTTCAAAGGTGCTTGGAAAAGCATTGGTTCTTTTTCTTCAGAAAGTGTATTTTGAGGAACCCATGTCAAGAAAAAACATGGATGTGTGACTAATTTTGCTGATTAACTGTGAAATTAAGGGCAGGAATACTTTACAAATGCACTGCCTCCCCATTGCATTGCCTCCCCACGGCAATTACTGACATTGAGATCTTTATTTTGAGTCTCTTTAAAGACAGCAAAAAAGTCTCCATAAACGTTTCCTGATTATACTTTTGTGCTTTTAAAAAAGCTAATACATGAATTGACTATAAAGTAATTTAAATTTCCAGCACAATTTTATTTGAAATAAAAGTAAAACCACTAAAAAGTATGTGTGTTGTTTATTCTATATGCGATTGTAGCTTGGATCCCAAGGTCCAATGTATGGGGTTCTACTCACAGGACATTTGCATTGGGAGAAGAAAGATATTATCCCAAAGGTGCTTTTTCAAGAGGCAACTGGACTTTCTAGTTTTTCTTTGAAAAGGTTTCGTTTCTCATCCAAGATATACATTATACATTAATTGCAGGATCATTTTGCATCGAAGTGTTTTAACCATTTCCCTGAACATACTCTGCTAATGATCAATGTTTACAAAATATGTGAAAGATCCATTTGAAGAAAACGGGCAGAGTAAAATATTGTTCAGGAAAGAAATTCCAATCCCACTTTAGTATTTTTGAAGGATGCGTTTATTTAGACTAGGGGTCTTCAAACTTGGCAACTTTTAAGATTTGTGGACTTCAACTCCCAGCTATGCTGGCTGGAGAATTCTGAGAGTTGAAGTCCACAAGTCTTAAAGTTGCCAAGTTTGGGGACCCCTGATTTAGACACTTGCTAACTAATCTGTCTCTGTGATATTCTATCTGAAGTAAATACTAGTATTAGTATTCCATTTGAGCTTTTTAAAAGGAAATGTAATTTCACTTTGTGATCATTGGCTGCCAAACTTTATCATATTATGATTTGCATGCCAAAAATGCCTCTGACATGTTAAGATTCAAATTCATAATTTCTCCACTGTGAAAAGGACACAGATGTTCTCTCCAGTGGTAGCTCCAGAGAGTTGACTCAAGACACATCATCATCACAGAGGAACACTCATGGGAGGCATCAGTGTCTCTCAACTGCCCGGAAAAAAAAAATAGAATTGTCAGGCAGGTTCCAGAGTTAGGCAGATACAATTGCTCAGAGGATTGTTACTGGACTAGCTCCAAAGAACAAGAGTCCTCCTGTGGTTTTCTGCTAGTATGTTCAAGTCATTGTAACATTCTACACCATGTTACTCCCACCAGTAATCTCTGAATAATGATAAAACTGGAATGGTAAACCAACTTTAGTGAGGTTAGATTTGTTAAGCTTTTTTATTGACTTCTATGACTGGAAGAAAAGGATACAATTTTATCTGGTATTATTTCTACGGTATTACAATGTTATACTTCATTCTTTATTGTAAGCTGCCTTAGTAAGGCTTCTAAAACTGAAGGGGGGGGGATTAATATTTGTGCTTAGACTCTAAATGAAATTCTTACATTGGTAATTTACAAATTGCACATTTCCATTTGAATAAGTCTCACTTGAAGCATTAGTTCCAGAATCTAGGCAATTCCTCTAACAGGCTAAAGCTTTTACAGTTTTCTTCACTTAGCTGTGAATATATGTAAGAAAGAGAGCAGTAAAAAGCAGAACTCCTGTAAAATTGTTTAGTGGGTTGCTTAGATTTAAACTTGGAACATCCCAAATGTTGAATTAGCACTGTTTCCATCATGAGTTCAACCACAGCAGGCATAAGTGTTTGTGTATGCACATATTAGCTTTCAGGCTAGAACAGTTCTCCAAGTCCCAGTAAGACTGATAATAAATAATGGTCAAACCACTCTAAAATAATTCTTAACTCATTTGCATCTCAACTTTGTAATCGAGTGTCTATTATATACCATGATTTAACCATAGTTTGAATAAACCATTATCCGCTGGTTTGCAAATGTTAAACCAAAATAAAATAAACCACTGTGTGATGTATGGTATATGAATTAGGGTAATACTTTAGATATATTCTACCATAGTCCTTTCTCTAGTCCCGTGATGGCGAACCTATGGCACATGTGCCACAGATGGCACGTGGAACCCTCTCTGCAGACACGTGAGCAGTTGACCAGCTCAACTCCACTACGCATGTGCGCGTGCCTCCTGCCGGCCAGCTAATTTCTGAGTCAGACACGTGCATGCCTTCTCCTCACTTTCTGTGGCCCGTGCCTTCCCAGATCTCTGGAGATTTCACCCCAGCGCTGTTTGGGCACGCAAGGCTTTCCCCTCCCCCTCCCAGCTCCGTTTGGGGAAAGGAGGTTTTTCTCCCCCCCCCCAGCTCTGGGGATGTGAGGCCAAAACGGGGGTCGCATAGGCATGCGCAGGGGCGGGACGTGCAGGAGGGGCATTGCATTATGGGTGTGGGCATTCGCGCATGTGCAAAAGTGCGTGCGTGCACACTTTTGGAACCTGAGGGAAAAAAGGTTCGCTATCACTGCTCTAGTCTGTATAAGAATATATATCCTTGACTTATGACCACAATTGAGCCCAAACTTCAATTACTAAGCAAGACAGTTGTTAAGTGAGTTTTGCCCTATTTCACATCCTTTCTCGCCACAGTTACTATGCGAATCACTGTAATTTGTAGCACAGTTGTTAAGTGAATCTGGCTTCCCCATTTTTTTGCTCGTCAGAAAGTTCACAAAAGGTGATCACATGACCCCCAGGACACTACAACCGTTTTAAATATATGCCAGTTGTCAAAGCATCCAAATTCTAATCACATGACCGTGGCGATGATACAATGGTCGTAAGTGTGAAAAACGGTCATACGGTTTACTTTTTTCAGTGCTGTAACTGAATGGTCACTATAAGAATGGTTGTAAATCGAGGACTATCTGTAAACAGTTGTGAAAAAGAAAAAAAAACTTTATTAAATCACATGTTTTAAAAGTGCGAAGTAATTGAAATTTGAATATTAACATACAACAAATACAAGAGACTGCCATCTAAGAAAATAATACTTCATGCAGAATAATGAAATGCTTTAAAATTCAATAGTTTAGGTTTCTTTTAAAATGTTACTTTGCACTCAAGTTTAAAAGCTGCTGTTGTACAAACTGTTAAATGTTTGGTTAGCAAATAAGTAGATGTACATATAGTCCTCAACTTACGACCACAATTCAGCCCAAAATTTATATTGTTCAATGAGAAATTTGTTGAGTTTTGCCCCACTTTACGACTCTTCTTGCCACACTTGTTAAGTGAATCACTGCAGTTGTTAAATTAGTAACACGTTGTTAAGTGAATCCGGTTTCCCCACTGCTTGTCAGAAGGTCACAGAAGGTGATCATGCGACTCTGTGAGACTGCAGTTGTCATAAATGTGAGCCAGTGGCCAAGCATCCAAATGTAAATCATGTGACCATGGGGATGCTGCAATAGTCATAAGTGTGAGAACCGTTCATAAGTCACTTTTTTCAGTGCTGTTGTAACTTTGAATGGTCACTAAGCAAACTGTTGTAAGCTGAGGACTACCTGTAGTTTCTACTCGCTTCAACCAATGAATCTGCATGAACATCCTTCCACTATAGAATTCAATTTCAGTATCAGCTATTATCTAAATTTATTTGTTGCCCAACTCCAACAGACCCAGTTAACCCATATTCTTTCCTCAACCTCTGCAATCACTTGCAGAAGGCGAAAAGTGGATTAAATCCATTCTCTTCCTACGGTGTAAACAACTGAACAATCATTTAAGCATGGGTCTTCCTACTCATGATTTCTTTTTCCAAAACTTGGATGAAGACATGGCTGGATTGTATGCAAGAAAATTCTGCATTACGTGTGATAATTTTGGGCAGGAAAGGAATGCGTACAATTAATTTCCTATCTTATTCTCTATCCAAACTTACAAAATAGGACAAGGGATAAAGGAGAGTAAAAAAAAGTATTGTCAACATTGCTATTTATTTGTAAATCAAATTTGCAGCCTCCCCCAGCTCAGGGGTCTTCAATCTTGGCAACTTTAAGACTTGTAGACTTCAACTCCCAGAGTTGAAGCTTGCTGGCTGAGGAATTCTGGGACTTTTATTTATTTATTTATTTATTTAATTTTTATTTATTTAATTTATTTTATTTGTCAAGCTCTTACAAGGTAGTAGGTACTGATATAAACATAAACATTAGCAAAGTAGGTACAGGTAAATTAGGCAGTAGGACAGGGACGGGTAGTAGGCACAATGTTGAAGTCCACAAATCTTAAAGTTGCCAAGATCGGAGACCCCTGCCCCAGCTCATAGTGGAGCAGTTGCCGTTGAACACAGCACAGACTGAGGCGGCTTTTTTTAGGAGATAGCGAAGGAGACACCAATTCAACTGCTTTGATCACCTTCAGAGTTAAGGGGAGGGAAACGAGCCCAGCTGAAATTTCCTTTGACAGAGGACTTCCTATGTCTGAGTTCCCGCTGCTGGTAAAGGCACAGAAACAAGGAAAGGCGCCGATTTCAGAAATAAGTCAAGGAAAGGCAACCGTTCGCCTGCTTCTCCCGCCAGGGCGCTTATTTCAGAGTTTTAAAACGCTTCTATACAAGGCAGGTCGCGGCTGGCGCTAAGAAGGGCAGGTGATGTCGGTGTTCCTGTCCTCCTCGGCCCGGGAAGCGCTTCGCCTGGTCACCGACAAGGTGTAGGGCCGGGGCCTGAGAACCAGCCCGTGCTCGCAGTCCAGTCTTATCTCTTCGGCTGGGTTGGCCGTCAGGTCGCACTGGTGCAAAAGGATGGCCGCGAAGAGGAAGAGCTGCAGCTTGGCCAGCTGATCGCCGATGCAGCGCCTTTTCCCCATGGAGAACAACAGGACGTGGCAAGCGAGGTCCCGGTCGAACGTCTCCTGCCGGACATCCAAGAATCGGGTCGGGTCAAAAACGTGGGGGTCTTTCCAGAGGACCCGATCGTGGTTGACGGACCACTGGTTGACAAAGATGACGGTGCCTTCGGGGATGTGGAAGCCGTCCAGGCACACGTCGGCGGTGGTGGCGTGAGGGATGGCGACGGGAACGAAACTGCTGTAGCGCAGGGTCTCGTAGAGGAAGGCTTCCAGGCGAGGCAGGGAGGCGCGATCGTCGGCCGTCGGGAGCCGCTCGCGACCCACCACGCGGTCCAGGTCCGCCTGCAACTGCTCTCGCAGCTGCGGGTGTTTCAGAAGCAGCAGCAGCACCCAACCTAGACCGGCCGACACGGTGTCGTGGCCGGCAGCGAAGAGATCGGTCAGCGTGCCTTCCACGTAGTCCCCGAGGGGCCCTTCTTTGCCCCCGGGGCCGTGTTCCATGAGGCCCAGGATGGCATCGCTAATGTGACGGGGAGGGGAGCCCGGCTGGAAAGTCAGCCGATACTGCTCCACTTTGGCGCGCACGAACTCCAGCATCTCCAGGTTGATAGCCTGGAAGTCGCGGAAGACGCTGCGCACCGGGTTGGGAAAGTAGAGCAGCCAGGGCAGCACGTCCACCAAGCTGCCCGCCGCCACCGTCTGCCCGAAGCGGTCGGTCCTGCCCAGGAGAGCGCGGAACTCGCCGTCGGCGTGGCTGTAGCGCTGCCCGAAACAAAGGGCGCACAGCACGTTGGCGTTGGCCACGGTCAGCAGCGGCAGCGGGTTGACGTAAAGGCCGCCCCGGCTCAGCTTCGCCAACCCGTCGATGAGCTCCTGCGCCTCGGCCGTCACGTGCTGCTCCAAGAGTCGCTTGTTGGGCGCGTTGGCCGTCGAGAAAGCGCGCAGCGCGGCCTGCGCCGCCCGCCGCTGGGCTCGCCACCGCTCGGTGTAGCGCCCGAAAGCCACGCTCTTCCCGCCGGAGACCATCCGGAAGGAAGGGTAATCGGGTCTGCCCGCGAAGGGCCCGCCTTGCCGCACCAGCGCCTGCCGGATGGTCGCCTCGCCGTTGAGCACCACGACGGAGCGCAAGCCCAGGCGGAGCTGGAAGACGTCGCCGTAGCGCTCGGCCAGCTCGCAAAAAGTGAGGTGAGGCAGGCGACCCAGCTGCAGGGCGTTGCCCACCAGCGGCCACCCGACGGGGCCGGGGAGACGCTTGCCCGGAGCCGCGGAGCGCTTGCGCGCCCAGAAGTACAGCAGGAGGGCGCAAGAAAGCAACAACGCCGATTGCAAGGCGCTCGGGAAGAGGGCTGCGAGCTCCCCGCCCCGTCTGTCCTCGCTTTGCACCAGCATTGTGGCCCTTTCTGTTTCTGAGGGGGAGAATAAAGACTCCCGCCTTTTCTTCTCTGCGCCCGAGATGCCTGTGAGGGAAGCAGCGAGGCTCCTTTTGCCCCCCCGGCTCCTTTTGCTCTAACGGGGCCGGTCCGTGCCGGTTTTATAAGCCGTCTATGAGGGTGTGTGCCGAGGCGAGGCTGCCTCCCTTCTTCTCCTCCTCCGGCTCCTCTCCCCCCTTCGTGATGGTCCCAGAGTCCCCTGTGCGCAGCCATTGCCCTGCTTCCCCTTGCAGAGAGAATAGCAAACGCAGGCCGAACCAGCACGTCAGGAATGCGCCTAAGCTTTCCAAAGCCCGCTTCCTGCCAGACAGGCCTCGTTCCCGCAGCAAGAGCGAAGGGCGGGCGGGAGAGTGGCTGGACTCTGCCAGGCACCTTTGGCTGCCTTGGAAGGCTGCTGCTTTCGTGACTGGAGGGAAAGACAGCAGATGGCCAAAACCAACAAAGGAAGAAGAGGGCTTGAGGCTTGGCCTACAGGCCAAGAGCCATTGCTTTGCTGCTGAGATCCTGTAGTGTTTTTTTGACTGGCAGCCTCATTTTTCCTCTCTCTGAAATGGGGTACAAGCACCCTAAGCAGACTTGTGTACAGGCCAGAGCAGGTAAACCTAATATAAACCAGGTCCCTACTGGGCTTTCTTGGACAGACCTTTGGCCACTGTGAGAACTGACTGTATTCTTAATAAAATATTTACCATATGACGCAGTGTTATACAGGTAATCCTCAACTTACAACAATTCATTTAGTGACCGTTCGGAGTTAACAATGGCAATGAAAAAAGTGACATGATCATTTTTCACACTTAGGACCAGTGGTGAAATCCACATTTTTTTACTGGATGTGGCTTAGTGGATGTGGTGTGTCTTGGTAGGCGTGGCAGGGGAAGGATACTGCAAAATCCCCATTCTCACCCCACTCTGAGGCCAGCCAGAGGTGGGATTTGCAGGTTCTCTGAACTACTCAAAATTTCTGCTACCGGTTCTCCGGAACCTGTCAGAACCTGCTGGATTTCACCCCTGTAGCAGCCCCAGCTGCATTCTCTCATGGGAATGCTTATTTGCAGTGCTTTTGATCTTTCGTGTCCAAAAGGAAGTGCTGAAACACATTGTTTGACACATAAACAAACGTTCTATGGTTCCTATAAGGCTATTTATTATATCCCGTGATGTTCAACATCTACATAAAATTGCTAGAAATCATCCAGAACACTTGTATAATCAGACACCTAATTTCAAAGAAGCCACCAATAATATCCTTGGATATTGCCTGACAAGTCTTCTTTTTTTTTTTTTTCCTGTAGAGGACGTATCAAACATCTAGATGTTGTAACACTCCTGCGTCGGATACAACCTCCTCTGGGTTTTGGAAAGCTCTGTCCTCACAGGGTAGCTTGCAAGGTATGATAGGTTTCTGTTCCCTTCCTGTTACTGTTTTGCATTACTTTTCCTTATATGCTGATGGATGACGAACCCCGTCCACTTTGGCCATTAGTCATAGGAATTGTCATCCAATATAATATCAATACCCAGAGCTTGTGATTTCTAGATTTTCTATTATGCAGTTAAGAGATCTTATTATCATGAAATGTGCACTTGTTTCTTAAACAGCAAACTTTTGCTTAGTTGACTGCCTTTTGTTAACATTTAATATTTTATTTAAAATAATTATTTTCTGGATATTAGTATTGTTTCGATATTAGTATAGTTATTAAAATTAATCCCACGCAATGCACACTTTAAAATACATACTGCTACTTTTGTCAACACCGTCAGATTGACAAAATCACCATCAATCAATTGTTAAAAAGTCAATTTTACTTGGAATAGCTTACATTTGCCAGATGTTTAGACTGGATTTGGCATTTTTATCCATCTAGCAAATCCTTCTCAAGGATCTGGGATAGACAGATGTTATTGTTTGATGGTTGTGAAGATTCCATTGCAAAACATAAGTTATTCCAAGTAAAACTGAGTTTTGCAATTGACAGAATTTGGAGCAACAGAGTTGGAAGGGACCTTGGAGGTCTTCTAGTCCAACCCCCTGCTCAGGCAGGAAACCCTATATCATTTCAGACAAACGGTTGTCCAATCTCTTTTTTAAAACTTCCAATGTTGGAGCATTCACAGCTTCTGGAGACAAGTTGTTCCACTGGTTTATTGTCAGGAAATTACTCCTTAGTTCTAGATAGCTTCTCTCCTTCATTGGTTTCCATCCATTGTTTTTCTCTGAAGATGTTTCGCTTCTCATCCAAGAAGCTTCTTCAGCTCTGACTTGTTCTAAATATTAGGAAATTTCTCCTTAGTTCTCACCATGAGACTGCTGATGATTTCGTCAATGCTGATGGGTTGACATTGCTGACATCAACTTTAAGGATTTATTTATAGATAAGAGACTGGATATGGGAAAAAGAGTATTTGTTGTATTTTAAGAAATGGTGATAAAATATTAAAATGGTTTATAGATGTTGTGATGATGGAGAAATTTCTGTATATATTTCTTGTCTTTTCTTAATATATTCTTATTTTTCCTTTCTGTTTCTTTGTTTCCTTTTCTGCATCTCCTACTTTTTCTTTTTATTATATTAGTTTTTTCAGTTTGTATTCATCTTTATTGTTGTAATTATAATTCTTAATACAATTACTATAAAATGAAACTGGGAAAACAGTTCCTGTTTCCCCCAAAATATGACATCCCCTGATAATAAGCCCAATTGGGCTTTTGAGTGCATGGCAATAAGGCCAAGTGCTTATTCCAGGGTTCAAAAAAATATAAGACAGGGTCTTATTTTTCAGGAAACACAGTAGGATATGTGAAAACAAGATCGAATGTTTTCTCCATCCTAATTCTTAGGCTCCCCGCTCTCCAAAATCTATTCATGGATTCAGAGAGATTTACATTTCATTCTAGCTCACAGTCACTAAGCATATGAATTAAAATCCTAATAAAAATATGAAACGCTTCCAGCCTGGATTAATTCAACAAAAGTAACAAACCAATGTCTAACTTCTATCTTAAATGAAAATATGCCTGAAATAAAAATAACCTCATTATTTGAAAATTCTAGTGAAAAACATAACAACTTAGCATTATTAACCAGTTGCTTGTTAAGATTTTCTGCTGATGCAAATGAGAATAACTATTTCAAATCTCAAGGGCTAATATTATTACAACAATAGACAACTTACATGAAGTCATGCTTTTTATTATTTTCTAGAGCACCAGGTATCGCAAAAGCAGACTACTGACATAATGTATGCAGAGTTATAGGGAGACCTGAAGATGGCTGGTGTGTTATGCTTGATAAGTAAAGACAATCTAAAGACTTATATCTCATTTTTCTGAATAACTGAAAGAAGCTGTGCCTTCATAAATTTTGGCTGCAGTGGTTCTAGTTACAGTAATCCTTGCTTACTAACCACTTGTTCAGCCACCAAAGTTATGATGCTGCTGAAAAAAATCATTTTATTCTCATCCTATGACCATTTAAAGACTTTGCAGAGTTCCTCAGTCAAATCTCCATTACGATCAGTGAGCCTTGTCCTGTGCCTGACCTATAGTTCCCCTCTCCCTTAGAAGCTCAGATGGAGAGAAAGGGATTACAAGAGAGTAAGATGTTTGCTCTCCTACACAGTGAAAACAATTATTTTGCCAGCAACATGATTGTATGGGGGAGGGAGAGGAGATCAGGTAAAGAACAGATTGGCTACAGAAACTGCTTGTCTCCCCCCTCTTCCAAGAGATATTGGGAGAAAGGAATTTCAAGAGAGTGGACTGCAGTGCACCTACAGCCCCCAGTCATGGTCTGCCAGTGCAGTCTGATTGCTTTCAATGTTTACAAAGCAGTAAGCAGGCACTCAAAAGTTTCCAAAGGAAGGGGAAACAATTAGGAGGCAAACAAAAGCTGAAAGTGTGAAACTGAGTAGTTTCTCTCTTTCCAGCTAGAAAGCACAGTCTCAGTCACGTTTTTTATTTAGTGACCATTTTGCTTAACAGATCCCAAATACAGTTGCTAAACAAGGACTAGCTGTATAACAACTGTTAAACATTTCAATATTTCATTGCCAAATTAAGCTAATATTGATTTTTATGTGCTCATGATCACTGACCTTCCTTTCTGTTAAATTTAAGAGGCTTATAAAGCCAAAAACCTCATCATTATCTTCGTCATCACTTTCCTCTGTGACTTCGGTTTGCTATGAAAAGAAAATAAACAATTAAATATAGCTGTTGCTTATAGCGTTCAATATTTTAAAGAAGAATTTGTCCCAATATGGCCCTCCTAACTGGACATGCTTCAACTCTCTGAATTTCCTGTCCACGTGGACAATAGAATTTGTAGTCCAACCAATTAAAAAATAACCAAGCTTGAAAAGGCTAGTTTTATTTAAGTTAAAATATACAGGCTGAGATTTCAGAACAATGTAACATAAAAAGACTAATACACTGTAAAGAGTTATATTCAGTAGAAAAAAGAATGTTTCATTGGAAGGGGCAGCATTAAAATATTTAATTTCTCAACACCAGCTTAACTATCTGCATTATAGGATCCAAGGATAAATCAATTCAAAATACCATATCTGTGGAACCAACATTTATGAAGTATTTTTTTTTTTGCACTTGCCACTTTCATTGATCTTGTAGCACACACAACAAAGTCCATTAATACTTAAGGAGACTCAGTCAACTTATCCAAATTAAAACCTTGGAATATTAACCACATTGGTGAACGCCTAGGAATCTGTGATTAACCACAGAATTGGAACAAAAAGAAGAAGGAAACATATTTATATTGTAAAGTGCTCAGAACTTTGGGAGCAGTGGAACATATACATTCTTGTTATTAAATAAATAATATTATTCAGAAACATGCTTATTAAGCACAGTACAGATACAAAACACGTGGATTTGGGTTGTATCATTTCCATAAGAGTATTATCTGCAAATATAACCTTCTAGTTCGTTAATCATTTCGTTGCCATATTGATTTTTCTGCTTCTCTTCAATTCCACAATACTCTCTCAGGTTTATGATGACCAAAATTACACATTGCAGAGTATTCCAACTCTGGTTACATATTTTATGACTGTACTGAATTGGCAGTTTTATTTTCAATTCCTTTGAAACTTTTTTCCTTTAACGATAACTACCTGCAATTGTAATGACAGCTGACAGGACTCAAATGTATGCTTTCTAAGCAATCATTATCAGCTCAAATCCCATAAACATGTTTGTACAATCTCGGTTTTTCAAGCAATTTTGTACTTGCTTATATACTGATCAATATTTAGAACTACAATATTGCAGGAAATGACACTTTCCTCAATTTTCTGAATTACATAATGAATTATATAAAAGGTAAACTTGAACAATTCTATCTAGTCTCTGAAATACTGTTATCAATTATGGGCAGCTTCATCATTTTCAGTACCGGTAGTAACAGTGAATTTACACAACAACATCAAAATTGTAACATATTTGCTCTATGATTATATCTGGCAGATCACTGGCACCCTATGGAAAATGATACTGCTCTGCCTAAAATGTTTCTAGAACAGGGGTCTTTAAATTTGCCAAATTTAAGACTTGTGGACTTCAACCCCCAGAATTCCTAAGCCAGCCATAAGGAATTCTGGGAGTTGAAGTCTCTACAAGTCTTAAAGTTGCAAGTTTGGAGCGTTCTGGTCTAGAAGCACAAGGAAATTGTTGGGACCGTCTTGCTGACCATTAATATTCCAATAATTCTGTGGGGAATTCAAGTTAATTGTGTTTACCTTATTTTTTGCAGTATAAGACTCACCGGTGTATAAGACACACCAAGATTTCACAAAGAGGTAAGTAAGAAAAAAAGCCCACCCCACCCCCGGCCCCAGGAGCACTCTGCAAGCCTCCCAAACTCTCTGCGTGCCCTGTTTTTTGCAAAAATGGGCCTGTTTTCACCCTTTTTTGCAACAATGGGATGCCTG
>JANHGD010001565.1:4268-15316 GCA_027560375.1 Imantodes cenchoa
GGCTGTCGCTGTGTTGTACTGCTGTGGCAGCACAACACAGCCGCTTGTCAGCTGTTCGCCCCTGAGGCCATGCACGTACTTCCAGACATGCTTCCCAGGACTCTGCACCATGCCGTCGGCCCAGCCATTCTTCACTAATGGCTTTTGCAGCAGCCATTAGTGTGACAGAAGGGGCACGGTGGCTAGAGTTGCAGGAGCAGCCGTTAGGAGGTGTGTGTGGGTGCGTGGGGCATGTTCCCCTCTTCCTTTCTCCCCTCCAGCCTTGCTTCCTCACTTCATGTTGTTTGCACGACAAGCAACCAGAGGAAATGGCAGGCACCAGCTGCACATGCGTTTAAATATTTTGGAGGAAGGGCTTATTTTAGTGCATGCGCTCAAAAGTCTGATTGGGCGTATTATCCAGGGAGGTCTTATTTTCAGGGAAACAGTTCAATTCATTTGTGATCATTAACCAATAACCAATATAACCTATTCAGTTTTATCTGAAAAAATAATTAAAGGTCTTGAGGCTTTAATAAGCTCAATTTATTCTCAAGCTTTAAATTAGCCACTCATGGTTGTATACGAATGTTATGTAGATAAGAAAAGATCAGCAAAAGATTGACCATCAATTGAACCCATGTTAGGGTTAATTATAGAGATCATAGAGCAGTGATGGCGAACCTATGGCACGCGTGCCACAGGTGGCATGCAGAGCCATATCTGCCGGCATGCGAGCCATTACCCTAGCTTAGCTCCAGTGCACATGTGTGCACTGGCCAGCTGATTTTCAGCTCACGCCGAAGTTCTGGGAGGGCGTTTTTGCATTCTGGATGGCCTCCAGGGGGCGGAGGAGGCCATTTTTGCTCTCCCCAGGCTCTAGAGAAGCCTCTGGAGCCCAGGGAGGGTGAAAAACAGGCCTACTGGAAGTCAAGAAATGGGCCTCCAGAGGGCCTCCGGGGGCGGCAGGGGAAGCCATTTTTGCCCTCCCAGATATTGAATTATGGGTGTAGGCACTTGCACATGTGCGATAGCACGTGTGTGTGTGTGTGTGTGTGTGTGTGTGTGTGTGTGTGTGTGTATCTAAGACCTGGGTTTGAGGGTGTAAAGGTATTGTCACATGATATAAGCTGTTCCAAATAAATTTTTTCCCAATTAACTGATAGTGATTTCGTCAATGCCAATGATGCTCCGTATGTTGCATCCATGGTGCCTACTAATATTCCTTTTGCTTTACTTTGCCACAGTTATTCTATTTAAATTTGTAGATCTTCGTATTTTGTGACTTTCTCCAGTTCTTTCTCTTCTCTTGTACTGTCTCAAATATTGCAATGTCCACTATCCAGACTTTTTTGTCTTTCTTCACAAAAACTATTACATCTGGAGTGTTATGTAGTAGTAGGTGCTTATCTATTTGAATTCAAAAGTCCCGGAGCACTTTGGTTTCTACATTTATATTACTTTAGCTTGGTTTGTGGTCCCATCAATTCTTACTTCAGGCATATGGTATTTCTTGCAGATCTTCCAATATACCATTGTTACTTTGTTATGCTGCTGCATAAGGTCATATTATTATCTTATGATTATATCTAATTGTATCTCCAAGTAGATACAATTTATTGAACATGTATTGATCAGATTCCTCAGTCAGAGGAATAAAAATATCACAGTACAAGCTTCATTTTTTATGTATGTGTTTGTGATTTCATGATATACATGCTAAAGAGACTAAATTCATATTGCACTGATGGAATACTCATTTTGACATCCCCTCACTTGCACATGCCATAGAATTCTGTTTACAGTTCCTGATAATCACCTATATCACCTATTGTACAAAAAACCCCAAATGTTGCTTAACTCTGAAGTCAGATTAACATATCACTAGCCTGTATTTGTAAGCTGCCCAGAGTCGTTTGGCACTAAGATGGATGACATATAAATTAAATAAATAAATATAAATATTTTAGTTAAAACATGCTGCTTAATAGATCTTCGTATATGAAGTTGTATTAAGTACCAAAAAAGCTCATCAAATATCAAACTAAAGTGCACTTCAACTGTAAGTAATGTATTCATAAAATAAACAAAAATATAAAACTCATCAATCCTTTTCAAGTGAAACTCAAAGAATTAAATCAACAATAACAAAATTAATTCAATGCTAAATTAGTGTAACTGAGAACACTTCATTTTCTGTATTATATAGTAGCAAACTTTAGATACCGAAAAGAAACTAAATGCTGTATTTAAATAATACAAAGATGTAGTGTTCAAGCTAATTTCATACCTCAAGTGGTGAATCACAGAGAAATCGCGTAAACTGTATTTGATGTATTTATCAGAAGTTCAGATCACCCGAAGAGTAGATCAACATGAAACAATGAAACAGAGTAAAATAAGTTAATATTATTTGCAATGCGTTATTATGCAATATTATTGAAATGAGTAACTTAATGCCTAGTGCTTCTCTATTATTAACAGTGTGAATTGAAAGAATAAATCATTTATTTCAAGTCTTGTATCAATACAGAGAATAGCAATAATAGAGACAGTTCATGCATTAATATTAACAGGAAGACTTGTTACTTGTTGAGATGGGCAGCTAAATAAATAAATAAATATTTTGGTAAAATTAGCGCTTGAAAATCTGTAACTCTTACTATGTTGCCTGCCTGTGTGATTCGTGTATAATGAATTAGATTATGTTTTAGTTTTTTACTTTAATAAATGCATCTAAAAGCATTCAAGTGGCTTTTATTTCATACAGTGGATAGAAGATTTTAAGATACTAATGTTACAAATTTAAAACTGTAGGATGGGGTGTCAAACTCAAGGCCCGGGGCTGGATCAGGCCCACGGGGTGCTTAGATCTGGCCCATGGGGCCGCCCTGGAAACAGCAAAGGACTGTCTTGCGATACCTCTGCCAGTGAAAATGGAGCTGGGGAGGGCTGCAGGAGGCCCTCTTGAGCTCTGTTTTTGCTGGCAGGTTTCAGGAGGCTGTTGCAGCTGAAAACAGAGCTCGGGACTCCATTTTCGCTGGCAGAGCACTAGGGCCACCACAGGCGCCCCTGACATGAGTGATGTCGAGCTAGCGAACACAACCCTGATGCAACCCTAAATGAAGTTGAATTTCATGACACCCCATCTGTAGGGCAATCAGATGAACAAACTAGGACCATATAAAACCTATAAGGGCTATTGTCAAGTTAGAACATTTATTAAATATTCTATATGAAATGATGTGTGGGCTTCTATTAAAGTCCAGTAATGTTGAAAATGCGCTTCAATATTTTGCTTGGGAGACCAGGTTCTGGTGTTATGGATAGGCCTTGACTTACAACCACAATAGAACCTGGAATTCCAATCATAATTTGTAACATGCCCTTCCTTCACTCTTTTAATAATTATTGCTCTTTTAAAATGCTACTTACGATCCACAAACCAGTCACATGATGAAAGAAAATTGCAATCAGTCATAAAAGCAAGCTAGTAACCCAAAATATGATCACATGACTGTGGTATGGGATAGTTGTAACTTTGAGATGGAACATACCGGTAAGTAGCACCTTAAAAGTCTACCGTAACTTTAAACAGTTGTTAAACAACTGGTCATACGTTGAGGACTATGGTATCTGTACTAATTAAAATGCCCTGGCTTTGATCTCAATATCTTATTAATCCTGCTTTCCTTGTTTTTATTTTATTTATCTGTATCCCACCTTTATTAGTTTTACAAATACTGTAAGGTGGTGAACATATCTAACATATCTTCCTCCTCCTATTTTCCCTACAACAACAGTCCTGTGAGGTGGGTTGGGCTGCAGAGAGTGACTGGCCCAAAGATTCCCAAATGGCTTTTATGGCTAAGGGGGAACTTTAACTCAGTCTCCTGCTTTCTAACCTGGTGCCTTAATCACTAGGCCAAAGTGGCTCTCTACACAGAAGCAATGTCAGACAGAAGCAATATAATCCAGTCAGAAACATATTTTTTTAAAGGATAAAGTTTCAAATTTAACTTGAAATATTTAACTATTTAACAGAAATAGTTCTGAAGAATTTATTAAGAACACAAAGAAAACAAAGTTACATTTACAGATATGTTCAGGAAAGCTACTTCAGCAAAATATTCTAACAGCAGCCATGTGCATTCTTGAAGACTAGGATATAGCATACGATAACCTAAACATTTTCTGTTTGTATGTGTGTGTATATATCGTTACAACAAAATAATGTCCAATTCAAATGTCACATTGTTGGATAAATTGATGGTGATGTGTCTTTATAGAACAGGTTTTTTAAAAATCTAGAAAATCCCATTTGTTAATTCACTTTTATTTATGACAGTACTGTGAGCAGAAGGCAGAAATCACATGAAGCCAAGGTACATACTTCTGTTCATACTACAGAAATTGTAACTACTGGTAGGTAAGCAAAAGAAGACTAGTTATCAATTCATGATACAAAACAGAAAAAAGAAATGGGGGGGGGGTGTCAAAGGAAACCTAACTATGCAGATGAATACTTCTTTCTTAACTCACTTAATTCATGTCTCACTTAACAACAGGAATCTTGGTCTCAATTGTGGTTGTAAGTCGAGGACTACCTGTATTTTTTCTGATGCCATTTTTATTTTTATTCAACCCAAAGAAAGTATAATTAATTCACAAAAGAACAGTAAATATTTACAATCTATTTAGCAATTAAGGGAAAGACTTCTATAAACTTAAATCAGTCCTGAAGACAATGAAACAATGTAGCATTCACTTATTCACAACCAAGCTGTTCCAAAGACTGAATAAATTGAAGCTGTTTATAAACCTTAGGAGAAAATTGCTGGTTTCATTATTCTAATTATACTCCTGAATTTGAAAGTAGTTAAGTAGCTTGCTGAAGATTCGTTCAGATCCATTCAGATCTGAGTAACAGTCTATTGTAATAGGAACTGCCTGTTTGGCTTTTATGTAAACTTGCTAATTCCTTAATTATACATAAGATCAATCGGTAAATAGAGTATAATTAAATACTATTTTTTTCCATTGGAAATATTTTTGACAGTGCAGGACCTTCCAAAATTTTAATTGTAGATTACTATTGCTCAAGAAATGTTACATTAAATAAATATTTGTTCATTATACAAATATAATTATACAGTATAGTCTTTCCTATAAGGGTATTTTCACTATTTATTATTAAGATAACTTTATGAAAGCTATAACATCTAATCACTGTGCTGTGGTTCTTCAGAGAGCACAAATTATTTAATACTATGATTAGATCTGTCTCCTAGAGAGATCCCTTAACTACAACTACTTATCTAAGTAACTATTAATTGGTTTTGTGATATCATTCTATTTTATATACCGTCATTAACCTGCTATGAATCTAGCAGAATCAAAGCATAGTAAATAAATATCTGGACCAATTTCTAATACTTCACAAGGAAAGCATGTTTTAAACTGCAGATTTGTTTCAGATATTTATGCCCTAAGGGGGAAAGGGGGAAAAAATCTGTTCTTATTCCCAACTACTTTCTTTTCCTTTACGTTCCATTTCCCTTTTTTAAACACTCAACTGTATATTGGGGGTGGGGAGTAGAGTAACGAAGAAAGGAAAAGACTATTCATAACCAGTTCAGTCACACTGGTGCAGCATTTTGGCAGAGAATATTTTTCAGGTCTTTAAATAAATTTCCTTCCAAAACAAATATTTGACTAAGCTCAAGGTAAGGAGCTTGTCCAGTTTTGCAGTGGAAACTGAGCTTCGTAGTATTTTTTTTTCCTATAAACTTGTCATTATGAAATATACCAAAAGTAGTGGTGAAAATGCTTGCTCCATTAAGTAAGTATTGCAATAAAATAGTTTGCTGTGGCTATTTAAGATTACTACCCACCAACTTATGATCATGTATGGAAATATTTTCTAACTGGTACAATTGCCATTTGGTTTGCTTTGGTTACCCTGCAGATGTAAACTGATTCTTCAGAAGACCTGGAACACCATAAAGGATCTTAATAACCAGGAACATTATAGAAACTGTGCATGGTAGGCCCAAAATAGTAACACTATATTATCAAATGCAGTTAAAGAAGAGAGACATTTATTTTAAGGTTTTAAAAAAAAATCTGTAATCAGATACAGGTTTTCAGCACACTTAATTAGCTCAAGCAGGAGCCCAATTTTCATCCCATATTAAAAGTCTCATTAAGAAACGGCACTACAATATAGCAATATGCACTAGCTAAAGATGGAATTACAAATAGTCACAGCAAATTGTAGAGTATTCTTTAATAAGCATTCGGGCTTTCTGAGAACGAAGATGGTTGGTGATGTCAGAACTTTCAGTTGACTTGACAGAATGAAGCAAACAACATTTAAAATTAAGGTCATACTGTCCAAATGCAGGGAATATCTTTATTATTATTTATTAAATTTATATGACACCCTTATTATATTGCAACTGTGGGCAGTTTGCAATATAATAAAAATAGTAAGATAAAACATGAAATAGTTAAGATCATAAATATTAAAATTAACAAAGGTGGCAAGGAAGGTATACAATATTAATTCAAATTGTAAGAATTCAAGCTTTCTATCTGCCCAAAATCCTTTAATGTTAATTCCTTGATCATATTTTAATTAAAAAGTAAAAGGGCGGGGAGAAAGAGAAGGAAAGATGAGCTTGTTTCAGATACCGGAAATCTTCAATGTTTGCACAAAAATACCTTAAGCACATTTTCCTTTTGGAAGCCTATGGTGTATTATCATCATCTAGAAATCCAACAGAGATGACACGCTTAGCAGTGCGACCTTAATGTTCTTTGAATACTACCAAAGATCTATATGATGTTCACGAACCATTCAGAATAGTAAAGCAGTAAACCACAGAGGAATACATCTACCTTTGGTAAAATGTATAGAATTCAGTACAACCCTTTCAAACATGAATAGTAAATAACTGTAAAAAGCACCAAGCGCCGTGCAGTAACCCTGGATTGCTTGCAGTTACCATCTAAGAGGAAATTCCATTCCATTAAAATACTACAACAAAGTCTAGTAGTTTACTTGGGAGATCAGATCAAGGAGACTGGACAGTATAAAACATTTTGCTTAGTATGTGAACTCCAAGATCAATGAAGGGAAAGACTAGGGACAACATGAGGGTAGCTAAAACAGGCATGGGTTGCCTAAGAAAACAGGGAAGGTATTTTGATATGTAACAGTAGAACTATTTCAAAATTCTGATGTACTGTAGCTGTTCATGTGTACTTTATAAATGTTCCAATTAATTCAATTACCTCCCTCTTTACGACCTTATAGTCTCTATTGGGGTTGAGTTGGGGTGACTGAATGGAGTTGTTTTTATTAATTCAATTAATTTCTAATAATGATATGAAACATCTATGAAAAACAATCTAACTTGTCTTCAGCTGTCAGTTCCCAAAATAAGTGCATTGTAGGTGGTCTTCACTCAATACTTGTTCGGCAATCAAACTTGCAAGGTGCTGAACAAGTGGTATTTATACAACCAGTCCTCGGAGTTCTGGCTTCTGCAACATGTGATTGCCATCTGCAATATTCTTTGCTGGCTTCCGACAAGCAAAATCAATGAGGAAGCTGACAAGAGATTGCAAATGATGACCACATGATGTCCTCACTTAATGACTCAGAATGATTTGCTTAACAGCAACCAGGAGTGCTCTACCACATCATTTAATGATTGCAATTCCAGACCCAATTGTGGTCATTAACCAAGGACATCCTATATGGAACAATTTGGGTCTATTTATCACCCACCTGGTAGAAGTTTCTTAATTTTATTTATTTTCAGGCTGTTCAGCTACATGTGAAATCCACATAGGATTATCATGTCTTTGCAGCTTATTTTTCCAGATTCCGGCTTACTAAAAAGTGATATAGTTAGTTACATTTAAGATCCATTGAAATATAAAATTAGCTTATCTTAAATTGCATACATTTTATTGAAATCTCAGAGCATCTCAATTTAATTTGAATCTAACCATAGAGTATAAGAATCACCATTCTACTTCTTGCAATTAGAATTGTTATTCAGAGTTACCTGCTTGCTTTAACCATCTGGGCCAGTACAATTTTCCTCAATTACTATATGTCTATTTAGAAATAATTTCTATTAATTCCATGGGACCACAAGGAATCTCTTGAATAGATCTACCCCAGCTGCAGTCTGAATATTTGTTTTATTTCCCCCCTTAGTTCATGTGCATGCAGATTCAGGTCTGCATATATCTAATTTAACTGATTTGAACATTTACAGTTGTTGATGTATAACATGTATTAATGTTTTTGTTAAAAATAATTCAGATTTTGTCATATATTGTTTTAGGTAAAGAACACTAACTGAATTCAGCTTCTAATGATTTCATGGAAACAACCATAAATTTTATTAGTAACAGTAAGGAAAATACTGTGACACTGTTTCCTTCTGAATTATTTTTCTAACTTAAAACCCTGGGTTTCTCTGTCAATCTTCCATCCAGTTGTTAACCAAAGTATTTCTGATTAGCTCCACAAGGTGGGACTGATGCAGTTAATCTTGGAAGCTCTACGGACTCTTTCCTATATCAGGATTTATTTAGGCTCCTGTTTTTAGTGTAAATATTGCTTTGAAAGATTAGATAAATCCGAATGACTGGAAATAAGTCCATTCATGTTCATCGATAATATTAATAATACGGACAAAAAAATACATGCAATAAACTGTACCTGGTCCTCGTCACATTCAAGAGGAGTGTCCTTGTGTATGGTCATCTGATACTTGGTAAATAAAGTGGCAGACTGAGTAAAAGATGAACTGAACTGTGGGTCCTCAAAAGAAACTGGTACTAACCTCACCTTCAGAGCAAGGGAAAATACAATATTTTATTTAAATTTGTCCTAATACTCCTGAAGGGTAGGCCAGGCCATCATCTCCTCAGATCCTTTCAAAGCCTCTGTCAAAGAGACACACAAGGAACCGTCATCGACCACAATCCCCTCCCCACCATTTTACATGCTAACTTCTTTCTACCATGTTAATAGTCTATACCCAGACTCCAGAACAAGCAGCATACAAATATCTGTGTAAATGTAAATAAATACTACACAGAAATAATAAAATACAATTTGTACATAGATGAAACTGTAAAACTTTGTGGCATTTAATAATCTACGCTTCTGAGGAAGCCAAGAGTTTTAGTTTTTGAAGTTAACTTTGATACTTCCGTTTTCAAGTTGTGATCTGAATTCACTCTGATCAGTATTCTCTACTTGCATCAATGAGTGGTAAATATGTTCTTAGAAAAATCTTCTGTTGACACATCGAACAACATCTACCAAAGGGTATTTTTTCTATGAATTGATTCTCCCTTTAAAAGTTCTGCTACTATTGAGATACTGAGGTTATATGAAATTTTCCAACAATCAAAGCTGCTGTCATAAAAAGTTACTCAAATTTTTTTTCTTTTTCCAAAAGAAAATGAATATTTCAATTTTAATTGAGTAGAAGAAAAAACATAATCATTATTTCTTAATTTGTAGAGCTGTATAGTATGAACAAACTATAAGCAAAAATATGAAACAGGGGCAGCAGCCCAAATGCTAATTATCAGAGCCAATTTCTAGTAATTTCTGAACCTCTGCCATTATTCCATTCATGTGCCAAAATAAGAGCTGATAATGAATGCTCTTAATGCCAAAGGAGTTATCCATAATCTGTGACACATCTTTAATAACCACTCATTCTAGTAGACCCTCGCCTATCACACAATTAACACAATACCAATCATTATCTTAAAACGGTTTTAATCCAACTAACATTAAAAAGCACTAACATTTTCCAAATAATTTCCAAACGCTATAAAATATTTACTAGGTCAATTTTTTAAAAAGTTTTTTTTGTCTGTCTGAATTTACATATTCTGTCACATCAGAGAAGACCGCAAAATGTAGCATGAAAATGGGCTGAGAACTGAAAAGTGATGGGGAAAAAAGACTGAAAATTTTACCAAGCAGAAGAAAGAGTTAAAGAATGAAAGGAATACAATAATAAATGGCATTATGGGCAAACCAGCATCATTTAGTACTAGCAGGATTCTTAAGAATGAATACAGGTAAGTCCTCAATTTATGACAATAATATCAGAATTTCCATTGCTAATCAAGGGGATTGTTAGCTGAATTGCTTGATTTTACAACCCTTTTTGTAACGTTCGTAAAGCAAATCACTGCAATTGCCAACAGCCAAATTTTGATCATGCGACCAGGGAGATGCTACGTAAGTGCAAGGACCAACAATTTCAAGTCATTTTTACAGTGCCCTTGTTCATTTTGAATGGTCACTAAAGGAGTAAGTCAAGGACAACAGATACTGAATACTAACTATAGAAACTAAAATGTGCCAGGCTTAATTTGTGACTTTTATAAAACATTTACAGCACCCACGAAAAACTAGCAAAATAGTATCTGAATGAAAAACTTAATGTAGGCAACCAGAAAAATCAAGTGTGTACCAATTGCATCCTTTTTTAGATGAGAAGACTCTCCTAACAATGACTCACATTTTAGTCACCTCTCAGATGGACTAATCCAATGCATTCTACTCAGGGCTGCCCTTGAATAATACCAAGAAGCTGCAGTTGGTACAAAATACAGCAGTGTAGACACTTATAGATGCTTCTCCATAAGTTACATTATTTCCAGTATCTTTCTGAGTCAAATTCAACATCCTGGTGGTTATCTATAAAATTCTCCATGACATGAGGACAGGTTGTATGCAGGATTTTCTCTCCTCAATCATGACTACCCCTGTCAGAAGAGATACGCTATGAAAGAGTGCTACCTGGTAGGATCCAGGAAGAAAGCTTTTCCTTTCATGGCACTTGTCCTGGAAATCAGATTGTCCCCAACTCGTTTAATCTTTCACAAGTCATGGGCTTGAACTTGGGGTGGAAATGTCTGCTGGAGCCTGTGAATTAGTTTGACTGAAATATTTGGACAGGTAGCCCTCGACTTACAACCACAACTGAGTCCAACATTTCTGTCATTAAGTG
>JANHGD010001565.1:107927-123937 GCA_027560375.1 Imantodes cenchoa
CCATCCTTCCGAGGTGGGTAAAATGAGGACCCAGATTGTTGGGGGCAATATGCTGATTCTGTAAACCGCTTAGAAAGAGCTGTAAAGCACTATGAAGCAGTATATAAGTCTAAGTGCTATTGCTATTATCCTTTTCATTCAATTTTAAACTTCCATAAATGTATTCACCAAATCAACTTGACAAGATCAGATCATATTTATTCAGATTTATTCTATCCTTTTTCTTTCTCTCAGTTTCACAAATGCACACCGTGTCTATTTTTTAAAAGATTTCATTCATTAATTCATGCTCTTTACTATATACACCTCTTAGATTACAAACCCCTATGCCATTGACGTCAACAAATGACCCGTGAACACTAACCTTCCACTTCCCTTTATGGCTCTAGTTAATCAAGATTTTACATCATGCTTTTTAGTGAGATAAAGGGTAGATTAGATTGCCAGCTGTTCCCCCACATAGCATTATAAAAATACAATACTAGTCTGTTTGGGCTTATTTTGGCAGAATGCCATGAGTTCACCCTAAACCAGTTTTACATTGTTCTGTTTCAATCAGATTTTCTATTCTGAAGACTGCCTTTCAGGGCAACATACTACTGTTTTACATCCCAAAATTGGGAGATACTATAGTGTACTGACACATTCACTATTTCCTTTTAACAATAAGAATTAAATAAAAAACAGCTGGCTGTCATTGGGTGTATCTCATTTTTAGTCCATACATTACATACATAATTTATGATATCTGATTTGAATGTAGAATTATTATTGTTTAGTATTGATTCTATAATACCGGTCACTGTAGTATGGAGAGTGTATTATTTAGCCACATTCTGAACCTAAACCAAGATTTCTTGTTAAAAATATATCCTTTTAATATGCTCAGAAAAATACTGCATATATTTGTGCTAACCTGCTGCTACATATATTAAAAGTAATAACTTGGCAAACTAGAACATTTTTATTTAGTGGGAATAAACCTACAATATAATATATAATTTTAAGAAATGTAAGTTTTTGTCATCTTTTGGGAATTTTTGTGTGTATATATGTACGTATGTCCCACCTTTGGGAAAACACATGCAAAAATCTGAAAGTGGGTTAATGCTTTTCCATAGGACTGTAGATTATCTGAAATCTAAGTTCATCTCAGAGAACTTTCAACCTCATCAAATCTCTTAGCAAAGGCAGATTGAAGAACAGATATGACCAGCATATATGTGTTCTTTGTATTGTAGCTCATTAGATGTAGAAGTGAGTGTTAAATTCATTTGAATGAAAGTGTTAACCAAGTTTATTAAACATATAATTATTAAATCCTACTAAAAACCACGTTCTGTTGAAATATCTAATTTTCAATCATATGGTTGCACTTTACTTCGCATGTAACCTTCCCATTCCCTCCCCAATGAAATGAGACACATGCTCACATAGGTATCAGGTGCAAATGGAGCAGCTGCTGTATGTGGCTTTATACATTTATATTCTTGTTCATAAAAAGGTCATGGTATGGAATTGAGCTCATTGAGCCACACCTTCCCAGGGGACCATGTTTTCTTCCACCCAATTGTTCAAGTTAGCAGCTCAGGGCAATTGTCCTGTGCATTACCTAAATCCCGAAGAAATATATTCATTTAACACGCATCGATTAACAGAAGAGGAAGTTGTATGACAAATGATATGTTGTCTTTCCTTCCACATCAGCAAATAAAAGTGAGGGAGAAGAGGGGTAAGAAGTCTGCTTATGTGATGCATATTACAGGAAACATGTCCCTGCAAATGCATCGCTGAAAAACCAGCACGTCAGTAGTTTCTTCTTGGCATTTTCTTAACGTTGCACATGAGCAGTAAAACATATTACATCATTACGGGAATTCTGTAATTGACTGCCAGCGTAGCGTTTTAATGAGAATTGATTAGAAAAACCATGCACTCAGTTTGTTTTGTCACCCTGTTTGTTTTGTCCTGAGAGTATTGTTCAGTGTTATTTTTTTCTTTTTTATAATTCAATGCATTCAAGCTAGAGCAAGCAAGGGGTAGAATTTAAGATCCATGTTTTTGTAGATAATTCCAGCCTTAGGTTTATAGAAATTCTCTGTATTGACTTACTGTGTTATGAAGCACCGTGTTTTAAAATCATGATTTGCTATCCCTACCTGTATTTGCATGTTCTAAATAAACCAGACCTGTCAGAGGATATTGAGACTGAAAAAAAAAATCCTTTATCAATGAATGGATTATCGAAGTTACAAGCTAATAAAATTCAGAAGAATTTGTTTCAGACTACATTTGTGCAGTACTGGTAACAACAGCATTAAGAATGCTTCTTAAAAGAAATTAGAAAAATATTAAGATGAGCTTTTCAATGGTTCTCTATGTTCGTTGGGATTTTAATTACCAGATATAGTCTCATCACATTGGAAGGATGAAATGTTGGGAAAGTCTGAACAAGGCAAGCATTAATGAATAACACATGAGAACAACAGTACAAAATAAATGTTTTAAGTGTGTTATTGGATATACTTAAGGATTCAAAGGATTTGATTGAAATAATGCAAAAGCATCATTCTATATATTTTTTTCCATTTTATTGAAACTAATAGAAAAAGCCGTTTCATTTCCAGCTAAATCTTGTGATTTCTAGCTTCTGATTGCTGTTCATGCCAATGCAAAACTATATGCCTCCTTTGCTGATGAGACAGAGCTTTAAAAGTACAGTGAGCATTTTTATGAATCCCCAGCTTTTATCCCTAGTTAAATGTAAGCATGAATAGATGCAAAATATTATATAATTTTGGCATATGTGTACTTTGTTCTAATCCTATCTCTGCCCAATCTTCCTAGGTCTATAGTTAAGGAAGGGCTTATAGATATTAATGACAAGATTTCCCCTTTCTCTGGTTCAGTCAAATGGCGTAAAACTTTTGATCTTCTATCATCTGTCATCCAACTCTATCAAGACTTATCTGCAATAAATATTATAAGTCCCCCACCGATCCGCTTCATCTATAGTGCTTTCCTTCAGATACTTTCCTTAAATACGTAATAGATTTTGGCCTACTCACTAACTATGAAACTTTTAGCAAATAAAGGTAAAATACAAGGTCTATTTCAAAGTTTAAGTATATAAAAAGAAAATACAACAATAAAGTACCTGCTGAATACAAATAATCAACATTCTTTGTTTTTACACAGTATTCTGATTTGTTCAGTATAATAGATTATTAGCTGAATTGCCTTGCCTGTAAACTTGTCAGTTTTGCTAACATCTTAGAGCCCAGGATGAAATAGGACAGTCTATGATTCAAGTGTCAGTAGGCTGTTCTTTCAAGTAGGGATTTTAAATAATTAAGCCTAACAAGGGGCATATAATTATCAATCAAATAAAACAACAGCAATATATTTGATGATTGAGCACCACATATGCACATCCTCTGATGATATAGCCAATGTTGGAGCCTTTAGCAGTGAAAAGCTGCATAATCCATTCTACGATCACTAGCCATTCTCTTTTGAATTAAAATAAAAACTCCATTCTCAACTGCTATTAGAGCTGTTGTGTTATTAATTTTAGCTGTGGGAAGCATCATCTCTATTTCCAAGCTGCTTCTTTCCAGAGTTCTCCTGTGTGTTTCCAAGACCTTTCTCCTTTGTCATCTTACATCCCTGCCATCCCTCTTTCTCCAGTGACAATTATTTCTCATCAGAATATAAACTTGTAATCAGTGGTTATCAGTGGTTTACTAGCAAAGCAGTCAGAAACTGTTTTGTTTGGATATTTGCATAGGCACATGGATTGATGAAGACCCATTAAGAAGCTATAATTGAGATCAGATTGATCACAAAGAGTGCTTTAAAGAGCATCTGGACTTTGAAAATCTGACTCGGATAAAGACCTCAGAAACAGATAAAGCAATTATTTAAAACATCATGAGATGCTAAAGAAAAAATAGTGGAGAAAGAGGTGAAATATGCTGACAATGGTAAGATCCACCTAGTCCAGGGGTTGGCAACCATAAACACTGAAAGAGCCATTTGGACCCCTTTCCCACAGAAAAGAGAACACCGGGAGCCACAAAATCCTTTTGACATCTAAAATAAAGATCATACTGCCTATATCGTTTTTTTTCCTTTATGCTATGTATTAAAAAACTATAGCCTGTTGCATTTATGAAGTCAATAAACTGCTACAGAGAAAACAAATGTTTATTTCTGCATGCAACAAAAACATTTCGAATTCCGAAAAAAATATGGGTTGAAAATCTCAATAAATCACGTGCTGGTGGGTGTCGCACATTGGAGGTTGTGATGTATATTTTGAGGGACAGGGAGCCGCAGCAGAGGGATGAAAGAGCCACGAACAACTCCAGAGCCACAGGTTGCCGACAACTGACCTAGTCTTTCAAGGCAATGAGGCCTTTTAATAATCAAGAAAATCCCATCCTTTTTGATGTTCATTGATTTGAGGAGTAGAACAAGATGAGAAATAAATCACCCAATAGTAAGAAATATTGCAATGTACCAGCAAATGGACTCTACATGTTTTTTTCAAGTTCATGAAGTCCCTTGTGGCATTTTTACATGTCTTTGCAACTTTCAGTTGCTGATAAGTAAAGGCTTATGCTAAAAGAGTCTTAACTTTCATTTCTTTGAAAGCAAGACAGAGTTTTTCAGCCTATTTAAGCAGCTTGTCTCCCAAATTTGCCTGGATCCACCTGCATAAATGCATGGAGGATTAAGATATTTCTGTGGTTTTCTGTACAAGAGATACATTGTCAGCTGTATTAATATGTATTGAACAGCAGGCCCTTGGTTCTTTTACCCTCTATAAAATATATGTGTTGCAAAGCAAGATAATTTAGGTTTCAATGGAAAACAAACATGTATCAGTGGAAGTGCACCATAGAATGAAAAAAGTTATGTTTCATACTCCTCCTTGAGAGAAATTTTAGCAATAATAATAAAAATCTGTCTACGTGCATGAGAGATAATAGGCAAGAATTTCAATATTCCTAGTGGGGCTTTTCTGTAGGGCAAAAGTATCCAATAACACTTATTCTTGTACATTCTCAGGAAAAGCAAATACATTATTATTTAATGACTGTTTGCCATTGTGATCAAGCTTGTCCTGAAAAATGTTCTCGAGTTCCAAGAAAAATGTGAATATATGCCAAATAAGCAATATGAATCACATACCAGCTATATGTTTTACATTTAGAGCTCGGAAATTTTCCTATGTGAAAAGGGTAACCTTTTCCGAACCATTTATATTATACAAAGATCTTTATCACAATTCGTTATTCCATTTTAAACAATGTACTTTAAAGGTGAATTGGAAGAAGCAATTCCATCTAACATTTATATAGTGATGAATATTAGACTGTTTTGTGTCTGTTCAGGATACTTTATTATTTAAAATGCTGCTACTGGCTTTCTTCAACCTAGAAAGCCCTCAGATATGTTAATTTTAACTCCTATTTTCCAAAACCAGCACTGCAATTGTTGGGAAAACTGAGAGTTGATGCATGCCTCTGGGGATGTCCAGGTGGAAGAACATTGAAATATAACATGTGAATCGCACTGCAATGAGTAGACTATCTTTTCCAAAAGCTTGATTTACTTGTCTGTAGATACCACTCCATAAGTACAGAATTACATCGATTGAATAATTCAATCCCAGCTTTATCATTTATTACAGCGTAAATAACTCTTTCTGACTTTGTGAGAGTTGGCTTTGTTTGTTTTCCTGTGCCCTTGGTTTCTAATAATCAGAGTTGTTTCAAAGAGCATAGGTAGAAAGAATTGTAAGAAGGAAATTCATCTATTGTAAGTGTATCAACAATGGGTGGCAGGAAACTTTCAGCCTGATCACATGAGACTTTTTAAAATTGATATTTCAGAGGTCTGAGCCTCGTGGCGTGAATTGCAAAGTATGGCCCGGTTTGCACATTGCGCTCAACTATTATGAAATTTACTTTTTAAAAAATTTGGCATGATGTATAAAGCCAACCACGATTGCTTAGTGTTAAATGAAGCCATTTCCAATTACTAGGGTTGCTAAATTCTGATTTAGCATTATTTGTGATGGGTATTTAATCCATAAATAAACAAAAAGTAGCACTAAGTTGTGCGGGTTAGATATTATTATTATTATTATTATTATTATTATTATTATTATTATTAGGGTGAGTCAAATAGTCAGCTATATGTTTAGACTGGATTTGGCATCTGTATACACTTACTGAATTTTTGCCAAGGAACTGGGATAGAAAGGTGATGATGGTGATGGTATTAAGCTGTTCCAAGTGAAACTGCCTTTTCAATTGAATTCAATTGAAGTGATTTTGTTAATGCCAATGACGTCGAAATGGTGTTCGAGATGTTTTGGGATTGCAAAGGCACCTATCACTATTGGTACTATCTCTGGTTTCTTTTGCCATAGTTTTTCTACTTCTGTTTGCAGCTCTATCTATTTTGTGATTTTCTTCAGTTCTGTGATAGAATGTTGTTCAGATTTCCAGGAGGCAGGAATACATACCAGAGTAGTAAGAGACAGTGCAGTATAGATTAGTATTGGACAGAAAGGGTAAAAATAGCTCCTCTCTAATAGCCTCCCAGTGTGTGTGTGTGTGTGTGTGTGTGTGTGTGTGTAATTTTATGGTGCATGTAGTCTGCTTTAGTTATGTGACTTTAGGTGCATCATTGCATGTAGAATGTGAAATAAGAATTTTGTGTTGACCCTAAAACAAACAAAAAACATTATCAGTAAGTCCAGAAATGGATATTAATTTATCATTGTTCTAATCACTCACACAGAATCCTTCCCTTGAAGAGTATCATCGCAGAATTAAAAGCGCTGCTACAGATAGAAATTGTTCTGTTTATTCCAATGCAATCATCATTTTCTTAAGGGACTGTGCAAACCTTCAACTGATCTTTAAGTTAAACATGGTTGTAGAACAAGGATGTCAAAGTCGATTTCATTGAAAGCTGCGTCGGAGTTGTGTTTGACCTCAGGGGACCAGGGTGGGCCTGGTCAGCTTGATGTCACTCGTGTTGGGAACGCCTGTGGTGGACTGAGTGCTCTGCCAGCGAAAACGGACTCCCGAGCTCCGTTTTTGACTGCGATAATAATAATAATAATAAATAATAAATTGTATTTGTATACCGCCCTCTCCCGAAGGACTCAGGGCGGTTCACAGCCTGTATTAAAACAATGTACAAATGTACGATGGCCTCCTGCAACCCCCTGCCAGTGAAAATCATGTGCGGCTCTTCCGAGCTCTATTTTCACTAGCAGAGGCAACACTGGACAGTTCTTTGCTATTTCCAGGGCAGTCCCACAGTCTAGATTTAAGCACCCTGCGGGCCAGATCCAGCCCGCTGGCCTTGAGTTTGATACCCCTGCTCTAGGACCTATATACAGGTAATCCTTGATTTATAACAATTTGTTTAGTAACCATTTAGTGACCGTTCAACATTACAGTAAAACTGAAAAAAGTGATTTACTTTTTTTCCCCACACGTCAACCATTGCAGTAGCCCCAAGGTCACGTGATTAAAATTCAGTTGATTGGCAACTGACTCATATTTATGACAGTTGTAGTGTCCCAGGGTCATGTGATCACCTTTTGTGACCTTCTGACAAGAAAAGTCAATAGGGAAGCCATTTGACATCCATGTTACTAACTTAGCAATTACAGTGATTCACTTAACAACTTTGGCAAGAAAGGTTATAAGGTGGGCAAACGTTATAAAGTGGGCAAAATTCACAACAACTATCTCACTTAGCAAGATAAATTTTGGCTCAATTGTGGTCGTAAGTCAAGGACTACCTGTAGCACAGATAATGCATGCCTCTTTCTCACTATACATGCATTAGGCACAATTAGGCAGAATGGGTGATATATCCAGACATATCTGGATATATCATAGCAACTAACATAGTCCAAACTAGGTGAGTTGGGATACATCTGAAGGGTATCAGGTTAGGGAATGTTAATCTGTATTATATTCAAGAGCTCTTTGGGGAAATTTGCTGATGTTTAATTCCTGGTTCACCTTTTCCTCTTATGCGCTTCTCATTGTTCTATTCATAACCTAAAAAGGAAAAAAATCTCAGATATTTTCAATATATGCTGTACATGTTTTGAACATCAAAGTGAAGCTAATGAGATAGCGATTGTACTTAAATCACATATAGGTACAGTAACCCATTGTTGACGTTTTCATGCCTTTTATCTTAAATCTTATTGCTACTCTCAAACCATAGGAAGTTCCTATATCCTTTTGTCTCGTTTTAAGTTGTGGATTTTTTTGGTGCTTGTGTACAGTGTAACCTTATTACTTCAGCGATAGTACTTTGTACATGGCTCTGTTTGTAATTTTCCTGTCCTTTTTACACTAAAATACATTTAAAAGGTAAGATGGAATGATATGCCATTTTTTAATTAGTTGATCTAGCAATCCCCATCTGGAGGCATAATAAATCATATATTTTAACATCCCTATTGAGCATAATTATGGAAAGGAAGGGTAGATTTCTAATACTTTTCTATCAGTCCCATTCTGTAGATCTCAATAACATAGTCCTTTTTAATTTGAAGGTATCCTCTCTTCTTTTTTTATGGGAATGAGATATGTTTGCTTTAAAACATATAGGTTTGAGTTTGGGTTTGGGTTAGGATTAGGTCTGCTACTGTTTCATCTAATTTTGTTTTGGTAGCTACATGTTCACTGTGTTCAAATATTTAAAACTTGGTACAATGAAAATAGACACCATTGTTATTTGGTATTAAAAGGTTTAAACTAAACCTTTTCTCTACAGAAAGAGAGTTTATCATTAAATATTAATAGTGTCCAAACCATTGATCATGATTGGATATAACAAAAGTTGTTGCCTAGTGAATTATCTTGGTATTTCCAAAGGATTGTTGATAGAGACTTAGTCTCTGAACCACTGAAGAAATAGAGGCTCAAAAATCAAGTTTCAGCTATCAGTTGAATGTGAATATAGAAAATTAGAGCTGTAGTTTACGTGCACCTAGTGGATCAAAGAACTGGTGAGATGTGGTAGTGACTTTATAAAGAGGTGCCTTTTATGTGTATAACCCAAAGTTTCTTTAAAGATATAAATAGAACAAGCAACTAGATTTTAAATGCAAAACATTATTGAACATCAAAGTAGTTGAGAATTGGATTTCCTTGTTATTCCTTGTATCTGAACAATGCCCAATTTGTCTAGGTTCTGAACTAAATTTACACATTGCAAGCATATATAACAGAGATGAAAAAGGAATATTTTATACACCATACCTTCTAGTATCATGTGATGTCATGTATAAAGGTGAATATTTGACAGTGAAATATGACTATATTGAATCTGGGTTTTGAAGTAATGTTTTATTATTAGATTCTCAACAAATGCAAATGATAAAATCTGAGTTGACATTTGGTGTTCCTTTTGCACTTGTGATTTAGTTGATTTTCCACAAATTGAGAAATGTCTTTGGTGAAACAGAATTAGATGGTCAGTTGCACATTCTAAGAGGACTTTGACAAGACATCATCCATTTTCTTAGGAATTTTATGGATTCATATTCAGGTCCTTAGGAGACCATTAATGCAGTCTGATTCATGTACCTATTTTGTTAAAAACTTTGATCATACCGAAGAGAATATTACATTTGTCTTCCATGAAATAAGAAACACAACTCAAGATTGAACAAAGTCTGTCCTGAAAAAGTGCTTTATTAATTTAAATATTTCCACTGCTAACCCATACTATTTAAACAAAAACCTCTTTTATGGATATACCGGTATTTGCTTTGTGACAATGGCCCATTGTCACAAAGCAAATACCACCATAAAAAGATGAACAATTCTATCTATCTATATATCTACATATATACACACAGTTCTTTTTATATGTACTTTTAGTTGATGCTAGGCCTGCTTGGTCATCATTTCAGATGTTTCCTTACCTAAACAGAGAAAGAGTCAGCAAAATAGCAATGGAATCAGGAGCAATTTCTGACTTCTTGATGGCTTCCTGAATGGGCTTCCTCATGGAATCTGGCAGGGAGCATCAGAAATCTCCCTTTTGGACAATTAAGATACCTTAATTCAAAAATTGTTGCAGATTTCACCCAGTTAAATATCATGAGTTTTAATAGTACATAGGTGTACTTACTGAGAAGGCAGACACCTCAGGAGCTACACAAATATTGTCCACTTAAATGAGACCATATGCCATATAGACTTTATAAGTCATAAATATAGCCAGAAAAAGAAACCATCCAGGCCCACACAACTTTCAGGACCTGGGACAGAATTTCAATGGCTTTATCAGCTGGATTGAAAACTATGAACCCCAAACCAGCAAGTGACCTCAGTAGTTTCATGTAGATGTTGAATAGATGTATGAACATCACACAGTGGACAATATTTGTGTAGCTGTTATGAAACCAATACTGGCACATTTATCTACATTAAAGCTGCTATGATTTGGAAATCTTTGAAATGCCTTATATTGTTATAAATATAACAAAATCTCTTGAGCCTTCAGCTCTCTTATGTCACCACCCTGATCCAAGTTTCTAACAAACTTTCCAGTTTTAGTTTGTGAGAGAATGGTATGGCTAACAGATGACTGATCTCTGATTTCCTTCTGCCCTGCCCTGCCCTTCTGTTTTCATTCCCAAGAATGCTTTGGTCCCAGCAGCATCCTAAAGAATGGACAAAGAAAAATGAGTGGCTGAAAGCCAAACTTCTATTTTAAAGTTTTTTTAAAAAAAGTTAGGAATTCTGTTTTGTCAATTGGAAAGAATATGAAGCCCTAGTTGATATCCATAGTTCTATTGCAAAACTACTGTGTGTAACTAAATCATCCTTTGGACTGAGAGATCATAACTTGTCTTGATAGCACATGGTGGACCGTGGGAATATTGGTCCTCGGGAATTCTTTCTAGAACCTCTGACCATGACCTGCATTGTAGAACAACTGCTGCACAGTGTACCTAATTTTTGCTACCTTGAAGTGTCAGAAAATCAGTTGCATTTATAGGACCTTTAGACAAACTCATAGGGCTGTATTTTCTATTCCCAAGACAGTTCCACAGCATAGTACAGATAGCCGTCAACTTAGGGTTAGGGTTAGGGTTAGGGTTAAACACATTTGTTTAACTACTAATTTAAGTTACAACAGCCCTGAAAAAAGTGACTTGCAACTGACTGGTCCTTGCAGTTACAACTGTCACAGCATATCCAAAATCACAGGATCAAAATTTGGACATTTGGCCACACATGTATTTACAGCAGCGGCAGCAGCAATCCAAAACCATTTGCGACCTTACCAGACAGTTTCCAATAAGTCAATGGGGGAAGTCAGATTAGTTTAATGACTGTGTTATCTTCTTTAACAGTCATTTGAATTAACAATTCTTTTCAATGATTTGCTTAAGAATCAAAGCAAAAGAACTTGTAAATTAGTCACTTAATAACTAACTAGCTTGACTCCAATTGTTGTAAATTGAGTACTACCTGTATAGTTTGTTCATATTTTCTGTGGTTGGTGGATCTGTGACCTGTAATAAAAATGTTCAGTTACACATAGGAATAGTAACCAAAGAATCTCATTCTCCAGGAAGTGGAGCTATTTTCTTAATACCCTCAAGCATCACTGCCTCTTGACTGTCTAGCTAATGCATTAATTGGTACATTGGCTAGATTTAGCCCCCCTCCCAAATGTCTTTGTCACTGCATTTTCTTCATCCTGTCATCTTGCCTTTAAGGAAATATGTTTACTAATATATCTTTATACAGCTGTGCCTTGTTGCCTTATTTATCTTAGCTCTTCCGTGACATTCCCCCTACTTCTCCAGTGGAAGATTCCATTTCTGTGAGAGGGATGGGGTCTTTTGTTTGAAGAAAAGGGAGGGAAAAGCAATGCAAATTTTAAAAAATCCTATACTTTAGTCTGCATTGTTTGCCGCTCTAAAGTAGATGTGGTGCTTGCCCCCAAAATAAAGAGCACATGCAAGATCTGGCATGCAAATCTATTTGCATTTCAAATCAGCTGAGTCAACACAATGTAATGGTCCTGCCTGGAGATTCTTAGGGATGCACAGTAGCTGACAATGTGTGCTTAAAGGGAGGGTCTTAATTTTTCTTTTCCTTTTTTCCCCCTCCCCCAAAGCCACTTGGAATAGCCAACAGACCTTGCAAGGCACTTATCCAGGACTTAGCTTCAATTCTCCCAGGCTGTTACGTAGCCTGACACAACAGTGACAATAGCCGGGACATTTTATTTATTCGAAATCAATTTTTCATTTGAGTGAAGGGAAAGAAAGGGAGGGGGCCCCGCGAGTGGGGAGATTAAGGAAGGAACCTGGCAACAGTTCAGAGGAGAGAAGCTGCTGTTAAAGTCTCTGGATTGTTGCCCCCAATGCAAGCAGCTGTTTTCATCTGCACTGCAGTATTTGCAGCGTTCACCATCCCGATCTCTCTGGGCTTTTTGGTGCCGGATTGACACAGAGGCTGGCTACACTTGCTGGGAACTCCAACACAAGGGCGCCCTGAGGATGGGAGGGTCGCAGTCTCTGCAGCAGGCACAGACAAATAGCCTGATTCGAGAGCCATCAGAAGCAATGTAAGTATGAGCTCGCGTTTATCCATCTCCCTCTCTCTTCCGCCCCCCCCCCTTCTTCCCACACAAGGCAAGGATTGAAATTGCAATGGGAAAGCTCTGGAGTCTGTTTAGAAAGGCTGGTTGATCTGAGAGGGTTGCGTTCTAGCCATGCCCAAGCCTTTGGCAGTTTTTCAACCCTGATCAGCTTTTAGAAATGCTGCCAAAGCATGTAGGCATTTTCCTTAGAAAGGTTAGTGGGATTCCTTTTGTATCGTGCAGGGCAATAAGCTGTGTGTGCCATTTGTTTTCTCCACGTTCTATTGACATAATCAACCACGCCATTGAGCCATCACCGTGTTCAGCAAAAATGCCTCTCTTTCTGCTTAAAATGCATAGCGTATATCTAGATTGATTTTGCTTGGGTTTGTTTCCTGGGATTTTCACCCTGTCTGTTCTCCAGCAATTCATTTCTCTCCATTCTCATTTCCCTCATTTTAATGTAATACTCTTCGGTCAGTGATCAAAAAGCAAGCTACCATTTCCGATTGTATTTCAAAACATTATGTCATCTCAAAAAGGATGAAACAGACAGTTCCTCAGGCAGTACTGTGTTATTCTCTTTCTTAGATTTTTAAAAAATGATTTGTTATCTTTAGTTGGGCATCTGTTAGCTGCTGAGTATATTCATTAAGATGATTTTCTGATTTCTGATGACCGGAACATTACAACCAAACAGACAAAAACAGTTGCAATCTGGTTGGCCTTTTCTTCTTGCTTCAGATTTTATAGGCCTGGGGTAAAGATGTATAGGTTTGAGTGGTTCATTATATGTTACCTGATAGCAAAGACAAGTTTAAGCAGTTCATTGGGAAAGGAGCTCAATCCAATTGCCTTGAGCTTCTGGAAGAATGCCAGTATAGAAATCCAACAAAATACGTATTTACTGTATTATATTGCATATTTTTCAAAATGGCTTCAGTTAATACTTTCTTTTCCCCACAGAATTTCTATGTGATTCCCACCCACCCCACTCAGTTTTAAGAATGAATGATACCAAACACTGTACTTGTACAGCTTAATAGTAAGGATGTAGATCCTGATCTGTATTTGGAATCAGTTTAATAAGGATGATGCCCCTGGAAATATATTTGAGTAATGCATTCCATGCTTTTTTTTTTTTAATCCTCCATATCTGCTTTATTTTAGGTTGTAAAAATGTATGGTGATAAATTGGGTTTAAAACAATGTTTCACAAAATGTGTCGGTTTTTAGTTTTTTTTATCCTTTTCTGTAATAACGTTTCATTGTTAAACATACCGGTAGTAAGGTACTTCCCCACCCCCCCCCCATCTTCATAAAGAATTGTAGCTCTTTTGTGGAAAACTCTTTTGAAATTATCAACGTTTGATATATGTCCAGATTCACACTTACAGCTGCATTCGCACACCCATACACAGAAGTTCAGTTTTCTCTGTCAGTGTCAAGTGGACTGAATGAATAAGATTTCTAGCAACACTTCACGAATCAAGTATTATTTCAAGTATCGCTGCTTTGGTTAATGTTATGAAGAGTCCCTGGAGTACAATACTTAACCTTTTCAATAAGCAAAAACTTATTATATCTTTGGAGTCAGTAAGAAGTGCTAGTGTTTGACATGAAACTTCATGCGAAAAGACCATTGCTATAATTCCCCCCTCGCTTGTATCTCTGTTAAAATATAATTTCTTTAGTAGCAATTTTTCTACATTGATAGTTTTTCTATAGCTTGCTTATTATTTATAAGTAAAAGGAATAGTGAAATACACAAGTACTATATACAAATATTTTATAATGGTGTTTATGCATTAACAAGCAAGATAAAATAGAATCCGCAGGAGTCAAGGATGATTTGAGCCTTTCTAAACCAAGTTGTTATTGGTTATTTATTATATCAGCATCTTTCCAATCTTCCAATTTATATAAAAACATCTTGTTCTCACATTTGGCAAGACTATCCAGAAGAATAATTGATCAATAATTTGGGTTACCTGTTTATTTCCCCTTTTAGAAGTGGATCAGTCTCTAGATCTCTGGAAAAAACCCTGTGTCATCAATGCAAGTAAGTAGTTTAGCTAGCAGTGGTACCCATCAATAGGCATAATATCTCTGCCTCTCTGCAGGGATCATATTGTAACCCAGAGGTTGTTATATTTTTCAAGCAATCCTAAATTTATGATACTAAAACTTTGTAGGTGGATCCAATCTCTTGCATTATGAAAATTATTTAAGAATCCTTTCCAAAATACCTGTATAATTCTAGTAAATGATGCCTTTTGGATAGTAATATAATATATTTCTCTGGGTTAACAAGCAGTTAATTCAGCTCATCCAGCAATTTTAAGCTAGCTTCCATTTCATATTTTTCATGGCAGGAATTTACTCTCCGCTGGAAAGCTTGTGAACAAAACAAAGTATGAAATGTGTACCTTTGTTGTAAGCATTAATTATTGTATGGCCTTTTATACAAGTAACAAATCTATATTAAAGAGGTTGTCAGTATTTCCTGTGGAGGGATGGAAACAGATTCTCCAGTCAGTTCATATGTATGAAGAAAATTCTCCTCCTTTCTATGTCTCTTTGCTTGAAACATTTCCTTAGAGAATGTTGATAACATACAAGGTTGAGATTCCTAGTTGAAATGAAGTTACATTTTTCAGCTAAGCTTAGCTGAACTAAACTGTACTATACTTCTGTGGCCATCAAATCTCCTAGCATAAGAACTGGGTGGTCCTATCTTACTCTATCAACACCTGCAGCACACAGCAAAGTAGATAGATTTAATCAGAGTCCTGGTCTTCTGGGATATTCTGGGATATGATGAATAAAGGAAATTCATTAAAAGATATTGGAACTACTTGGGGAAAGTTTTTAGAACATTTTGTATCGATTAACAGAATCGTTAAACATTAATAACAAATCCGATAGGTAAAAAAGAAAAATTATTATGGATGCTGATAAACTATTAGACATATTATTTTGGCAATTGTGAGTTTGTGTGTGTGTGGTCTATCTAAGCATACATATTTACCTTTCACATTCAAGTGCATTTCATTTCATTTCCTTTTCACAGAACATTATAAGACATCTCTATATAATCTCTATAATACATGTATATTACTTATATTCACAGAAATATAGTTTATCACAGAATTACTTCATTTTCTCCCAATGCTATCCTAGAGAATAGATGCTTTTCTGTGGTCACTATAGGGATTTACTTCTACCTATTGTAGAGGTAGACAAAGGTAGACTTTAAGACAGTGGTGGCGAACCTATGGCACGGGTGCCACAGGTGGCACGTGGAGCCATATCTGCTGGCACGCGAGCTGTTGCCCTAGCTC
>JANHGD010001565.1:135240-148508 GCA_027560375.1 Imantodes cenchoa
ATAGGTGCATTTCATATTAATAAAATGGAAGTTCTCTGATCATTATTTTACAAATGTATTTATCTTTAAAAAAAATTTATATTAGTGGTCTGCGGGATTTAAAATTATGACCTTGGTAGTCCCTGAGGTCCAAAAGGTTGGGGACCCCTGATCTAGTCCAGCCCCCCTGATGGAAAGTTTGTTTAATGAAGATGAGTGTTATAATACTGTTGTTTTGGGGGGGAACCAAGCCAGAATTTTATAAGTTAATCAGCATTCAAGTAATCTGATGACAGATGAGGCAAATAAATGCAGAGAAATAGATTGATGTGTATGATACTTTTCCTTCTCTATTGTGTCTTTTGTTATTTTATTTCCTTTTTGCACACATTTTATTAGGACTATGCTTTATAAATAAAATTCATTGTTAGTTTTTTGGAAATTGAGATTTTAAAAGAAGGACTCATAATATTGTGTTCAGAGTATGCAAAGAAAAAAGAATGAATATGGTTACTTTACAATGTATTTCTGTGATGACATAATAATAGTAAGTAAATGGTTTTGTTTAATTAAGATTCATATTAGTTTCTTCAAAATATTTATGAGCTGCTGTTTAAGGTTCAAAGAATTGGTTCATTGGCACTAGCGTATACTGAACCCAGAATTTTCAGTTATGTCAGATACATGAAGGTTTAGCAGGTAGAGTTGCAATACATTATTCTGTAATATAAGCATACATTTTTTCTTTTACATTGATAAAATAAGCAGTGCTATTTAACTATGAATGACAATAATATTATTGAAGTTAAACAGTGTGCTGTTATATATACTACTTGGCTTCATTTATAAACGTTTAGCAGAGTACTAAATTAATCCTTCTCTCTGTTCATGCTAATATATTTGACCTAAATACTTTAAAAGGAAATGTGATTAAGAGAAGAGGATTAGGATTTACAGCAAAAGTTTTATATACGTTACCATAGCAAGTATTGTTAAAACTTTTCAAAAGACCTTGTATGATATTTACTAGTGAATTCAGTTTTAAATTAGCATTATTCTTGAAAACATGTTTTGTTTTGATTTATTTTACTATAACTTGATTTTCTATTTAATTTTTCTACTTTCAGAGCTTTTTCCTTTGTGGTTATGAAAATTGCATCTGTAAAATTTTAGATATTACTTAAATTTTATCAATCTTCAGTGGTCTAGCACAACGTCTTGTCTGGCCTGGATAAGTACAGAAAATTGCATATTTAATGTTTATTCTTTAATCATAATAGTACCGCAAATAGAATGTACAGTGAAGAAGACTGATACTTGTATGTCCTGTTCAAGGAATTATTTTTAAATTCAGGATAACTGAATTTAATTTTTTTATGATTAATAGGCTGATGCTTTATTAGTAGTACAGTTGCAATGAGGAACTTTTTAGATCTAAAAGGCCATTCTTGGAAGGAAAAAAAAGAAGGAAAAAGAGCTTATAGCTTAATAGTAGAATATATCCATTATGTTCAGAACATCTCAGCTTTAGTTTTTCCTATATTCAGTTTGCAAGCATTTACTAGTAACATACAGAAAAGTCTGCAAGTGAACAGGATGATCAGGCAACGCAGAAATATTGTGATAGTTAACGAAAACTAATTTGAGAAGTTTAGTTTTCAATCGTGGGAACATCTCTTAATAGATTTATAATGGTAGATGTATGCTTGTTCAGTTTTTTTATTCTTATTATGAAGATTTCTCATGCATTCTATAGACACATTTATTTATAATTCATTCATTCAGGTATTTAGGCATTTCCTTTATTTATGAAAATTTATATGGCCGCCCAACTTACCCTCAGTGACTCCCAAGTGGCTTACAAAGATAAAAATCCAATACAAAAACAATAACTTCCCACCTATGCTAAAATTTCATCTTTCTCTGTTGCTCTCATGTGGAAAAGTTTCATTTTCTGGCACCGTTCCTACATAACAGCTCTTCAATAAAAATGGTGAACATTTTTGCAGTGATACCTAGACTCGTAACCAAAATGTGAGATAGATTTTAAAATGCTGTTGTCCGGAACTAGCCTAATATAAGCAAGAGATGCAGTTGTTATATATGATACAGTGCACGAGTTTCATAAGCTCCAGGATTTCACTGGCTCCATGTTGGTTTCTCATCCCAGTTCAAAGTGATGGTGGAACCAGGTTCTGGCAGGAATACCGGTCCCATAGCATCTACTGTAATCAATGTTTCTCAACCATGACAACTTGAAGAGGTGTGGACTTCAACTCCCAGAATTCTTCAGCCAAAATTCTGGAAGTTGAAGTCCACACTCTTCAAAGTGCTGAGAAACACTGATGTATAGGTATATCACATCAGCTAAGGAAAAGACTTCTTTAACTCAACCAGTCCAGTTACCAGTCCAGTTATCGGAACATAAGACGTACCGGAGTATAAGATGCACCTTAGTTTTGGGGGAGGAAAATATGGAAAAATATCCATATTCATCTGGCTAGCATCCTTAGTCTGTCCAGCTTCAGCACATTATTTTATCCCCTGGTTAGGGCTTTAAAAAATCTTTCAAGGGAGTAGGAATGAAAACAAGCCTGAAAAGACTTAGGGCTGGGGAAAAAACCTTCTTCAGGGGGAGTAGGAAGCTGGGAAGATCGTTAGCACTTTGTTAGGGCTGGGGGAAAAAGCTTCAAAAGAGCTACATTTGGAGTATAAGACGCACCCAAATTTTCAGCCTCTTTTAGGGAGGAAAAAGGTGCTGTCTTATACTCCGAAAAATATAGTCTTCATTCCTAAGTGATGTATTCTGCTGTCAGAATCTTCTAGATTCCAGGAAAAAAGCCAACCCCACCATTTGTATTGATCTTGACCTTTTAAGTTATGAGGAGATAGATAAGGAACTATAGTTCTACAGCTTGAGAAGGGGTGGTATGAAAGATTGAATTAACCTTTTTTTTTAAAAAAAATTGTCATTAGCTAGATAAACATTTGTGATTCAAAAACAAATGTTGGTCAAATTTTTATGACACAGGGTTAGCTAAAATGAAATTGCAAAATCTTACTTAATTTCTGTGGAACATGGAACTGACACAGCACCCATTAATATTTATTTTTGGAGGAGTGGGGGAATTCTGTTCAATGGGATTGATCATAAGAAAGATAAATTCATCTTCAGTTTTCCTCTCTATTTTTTTCTACTGCTTAAAAAATTCCAGGTAAGCTTGAAGAAGTGCCTGTAACATAAGTAAGCAGAAGATAATGCTATTTATTAATACTGGGGGAAATGTAAAGAAATAGTGCATCAGATAAGAATGCCATCTTTGAACCATATGTTTTCAGCAAGTGTTTGAAACAAGACTTGTCCGACATATGTTTACTGTGAGGTAATATATGATATAACCCTAGCAAAGATAACCTTTCTAAAAGAAAATAGATTGTACTTTTATTCTGATAATAGCTCTTATTGAAAATAACAGTATATGTTATGCATGTATGTATGTATGTATGTATTTATTTATTTATTTATTTATTTATTTATTTATTTATTTATTTATTTATTTATTTATTTATTCTTTTATGCCGCCCAACTCCGCAGGAATTCTGGATGGCTTACAACATAATAATATATGTACAAATAAATAATCCTTTAAAAACATGTAAAAACAATTTTAAACAATTTAAAAACAATTAAAATGATGACAACATTCAAACAATACCATTCATCATACATGTTGATTTTTTAAACTGCTTTCATCTTTATTTTAATAGGATAAGGGATTAATCAAAGAGGTCATAAAGTTTCAAAGGTTGATGTGTCCAGAGAAGGTCTTTCGTTATAGTAGTGTAATCTTAATTTTTCTTTAACAGAGAAATGTATTTATGCTGATTCAGAGCTGTACTGTATTGGGAAATTGGGAGGAATTGAATGTAGCTTAGTAAGAGCAATAGCAATAAATGTTGCACCATTTACCTTTACACGCTGCACAAACATAGGCTGAACCCAGAAAACTATTTTTTAAAAATGTGTTTTGAGGAGCTATAATAAACAGCAAAAATATATCAGCTGCTGGCAAACAAGCGTAAGCAAAATGGAGGCGGGGAAAGGAAATTGGAAGAATTTACCAAAAATCTTTTGGTTTTGCACAGATTTAATAAAGTAAGTAATTTTGGAAAGGATGGCTGGTTCTAGATAGCTGAATGTCAGTCAGTATGTCAGATAAAATGTCACTGATATTCTGCAGAAATAACACAGAGGAAATAAATCCCTCAAAATCAAAATTTGTTTATTTTCAGCTCTACGATATCCATAAACTCAAAAGATAATTCTTCATCTTTCTGAACCCTAATTCTTCATCTTTCTGAACCTTAAAATTAATTGTATACTATTTACTCTCAACATCATTTTTACTAGAGTAACCTTTCACCATTTGGCATCTATAGATGTACTAGATACTTTGATTCCTTCAAGTGAGTTTTGATGTTTCTTGACTGCATGGACAAGTTTATGGAGTTTTTTAAGGCATTTTCAGAAGTGGTTTGCTATTGCTATCTTCTCAGTGGTAAAAGTGACTGGCCCAATTGATTCCATACCTAATGCAGGAGTAGAACTCAGACCTCTCCTCTTCTAGTCAAGCACCTTAACCACTAGACCAAAACCCATAATTCCCAGTATTACTATTAGCCACTGTTGGGGGAAAGTTATAATCCAGAATATTTGGACATTGTCTTATGGAGGATAAAGTGTTCCATCTTTAGTTATTGAACTACTTCCACCTTCGCATACTTCATTTATGGTTGTGATTATCTTGTTCTTCAGTGTCTGCTTATTTGTTTGAAGTAGTTTTAAAAAATTAAGTTAAAAGGTTTTTATGCAGAAAATGGATTAAAATATTATTTTAAAGTAGCCTAAATATGTGTATGGCAATAGGTGTGATAAAGTTGTCGAAACTGTCATATGTGATGAATTGGACAATCAGGATATATGAAATGAATGTATGAATGAATGACTTTACAGAAAGCCAGCAATTCTGAAGGAAGTAAGGATGCTTTTATCATATACCGAGAATGTCTGTGTTTTGTGTGAACTGTGAAAAATGAGTCTCTTGTCTCCATTAACAGTGCTTGAGTCTGAAAGGTGAGGTAGCCGCCAATGTCCACCTAAAGGCCGTGTTTTCTTGTTTTGTAGGAACTCTCATTCAGCTGCACATCAAGGTAGATCTCTTCAGCCTTGAGAGCGTTATGAGACTCTCATAAGATTTTGCTTATTAGGTTTGCTTATGCTTGTGCCAAGAAAAAAAATTCCAACATCCTATCAACAGATTCCATTAACATTGCTTTTCGTTTGTCTGTGCTGAAGCCTCCTTTAATGCCACAAAGGCAGGCTTTTTTTTTCAGCGCCTTTCACTTTATCCTGCCTGCATGTTTGCTTTTGTGATGTCTCGAAATCTTTTAGTATCAAGATTTCTTTCAAATAAAGTTGAGAACATGATATTCTGCTCCAGAAATCATGCTGCAAAAAAAAAAAAAGCCTAATAGTTTCTCAGGAGCTCTGGAAAAAAAAATATATATATATTCTTGCTTCCTTAGATAGGAGAGCTCTGAGAACTTTGCAAAAGTTCTTTGTTTTTGTTTGAATTGCTCTTGGGGGAGAAAAAAAATAGCCATGTAATACTTTGCTTTTTCCCCTCCTCGTTTGTTATGTGTGCTCAGGAGTTCAGACTCTGAAGAAGCATTTGAGACACCAGAATCCACAACTCCTGTAAAGGCTGCACCTCCGCTACCACAACTACCACCTGAAATTGTAGCATTCGACATAGAGGAACAAGAAATAACACCTCAGCTTCCAATCGAAGACCCAGGTAACAATTGTACAGGGAATAGGATGGGTGGGCCTCTCTGCACATGCACAGTTTGAGCACTTGGCGAGCCCCAGAACAGATTGCTGATCCCAAGAGGCTTCGAATTCCTGAGAAATGTTGATAGCTTAGAAGTAGAATATGTGTTTTGCAGGCCAAGGCTTTTGGCTTAATCATTAGGAATAATTCTGATTAAGAACTTGCAAAGTGATTGTTAGTTAAGCATCAAGCTTTATTGTAAAGCAACTTTATATGTTAGGTTAAAATTACAGATCATCTCATTACCTGTAAGAACTTGTATAAACGGTTTTAAATGTAATGTTTTAGTTTTGACACCTCCTGATTCCTCTAGATGGAATTTATAACTAACAAAAATGTAAAAGAAAATAACGTATATCAAAGAAAAGGGAAAATAGCTAGTCCTCAGCTTACGACCACAATAGAGGGCCCCCCATTTTTATTGCTAAGCGAGACATTGGTTAAGTGAATTTTGCCCCATTTTACGACCTTTTCTGCCACAGTTGTTAAGTGAATCACTATAGTTGTTAAATTAGTGACACAGTTGTTAAGTGAATCTGGCTACCCCATTGACTTTGCTTGTCAGAAAGTCACAAAAGGGGATCATAAATATGAGTCGGTTGCCCAAGGGTCTGAATTTTGATCAATGTGACCATGGAGATGCTGCGAAGTGTGAAAAATGGTCCAGTGCGGTTGTAACTTTGAACGGCCACTAAACAAACTGTTTTTAACTCGAGGACTACCTGTATCACTGATCAAACAATTAAATGCCTGTTGGATGGTATTTTTTCGCGTATTTCACAAAGTATATGAACAGTGAAGATGAGAATTATATCCAAACTGACCTTCTTAATAACTAGAAGCTTTTCCTATATTTTTTGACTTCTTGTATCTGACAGTGATTTACTGATAGGATTTGGTGTTTGGGAATCAGTTTTGCTTCTCTCACCAATAGCGATCAAACCTTGTACTACTTTTCTAACCTGTACAGCTGATACTGTGTACTTCAGTTGCTGGAGCCCTTTGAAATTTTTTTACTATAATTGTGTTGTTTGTAATACAACTGGAGCCCATTAAACCATGCTAAGCTTTTGTCCAGACCTCAGTCACTTCTTGATTTTTATTTTATTTTTTTTGCATTTTTCAGGTTACAGTCCCAGCACACCTGACAAAGGTCAAGAGAGCTCCGAGCCTCCAAGTAAGTTGGATAGGAATGCTACAACATTAGTTTCCCAACTTCCCCTAATCCATCCACCACCCCACCTATATGTCTGAGTTCATGTTTGTGTACGCAGAGAGAAATGAAAGGTTAAGACTCAGTTTATGCATCTTTGCTTACGATTGAATCTTGGCTTCTGTTAGAATTCAGAGGTTTGGGATCGAGCAAGTTGCGAAATATTGTAAATAAATATACGTGCTTGGTTAATCTTCTGACAGACTGTAACAGTTAGACTATCATGCCTGCCCTTCCACTTTGAAACCTCATGCAGTGAATGCAAAGTTAGTTCAATAAGAGGTGAAGAATCTGTAATTCTATGGTGACTCAGAAGTATTCCCTCCAAAAAATAACAATGAAATGTATATAAAGTTAAAAAAAAGTAATAGCAGTAATAATAATAACGACATACAAGTAGTCCTTGAATTATGACCACAATTGAGCCCAGAATTTGTCATTGAGAAATTTGTTAAGTGAGTTTTGTCCCACTTTACTACTTTTCTTGCCACATTAAATTAATGTGGTTGTTAAATGAATCTGGCTTCCCCATTGACTTCGCTTGTCAGAAGGTCGCAAAAGATGGTCACATGACCCCGGGACATTGCAACCATCATAAATATGAACTAGTTGTCAAATATCCAAATGAAAATCACGTGACCATGGGATGCTACTATGGTCATAAGTGTGAAAAATGATTATAAGTCACTTTTTTCAGTGTTGTTGTAACTTCGAATGGTCACTAAACAAACTGCTATAAGTCGAGGACTACCTGTATCCTTATCATAAGTCCTCCATTGTGGGCACTTCTCAACTCTCTGAATTCTTAGCATTTTCTCTGCAAACTGGGGAACTTTTTGAGTCAACATTCATATACCTGGAGAACACCTAGTCCTAGACCAGTGATGGGGAACCTTTTTCAGCTTGCAATAGCGTGAGCACATGTGCCCATACCCATAATGCAATGCCTTCCCCTCTGTTATGAGCTGCAGAGGCCTTTCTTAAAGGCCTTTCCTGAAAGCCTCTGTAGGCGATAACAGCTGTTATGAGCTGCAGAGGCCTTTCCTAAAGGCCTTTCCTGAAGGCCTCTCTAGCCGATAACAGAGCTCCAGATCAATCTGGAGCTCTGTTATCGGTGCAGAGGCCTTCAGGAAAGCCTTGCCAGCTGCAGAAGAAATAAGGCAAGTTGGGAGGCCTGGCTGCAACTGTCCAAAGCCACAAAAGTTCCTGAAGACCTCTGACAGCGAAAAGGAGTCTGGGGGTGATGCACATAAGTCAACTTCCGGTTGGGCCATTTTCGCCATTCCCACATTTCAGGAGGCTTTCCTGAAGCCTGAGCAGAGCAAACATGGCCGAAAAGAAGGCCAAAAATCAGCTGGCCAATGTGCGTATGTGCGCTGGAGCTGACAAAGGGCAGCACCTCGCGTGCCATCAGATATGGCTCTATGTGCCACCTGTGGCACGTGTGCCATAGGTTCGCTATCACTGTCCTAGACTGTCTTCTAAAGACCAAAGATACCAGGGCATCACTTTCAAAAACATCTCTAATTACTTGGCTACAATTTTTGTTTAAATATCAGTAAATGTTCTTCACCATTTCATATTTTTCTGCAAAAAAAGTGTCTGCACCATCATTATGCTGCCAGTAAACACAAATACATTGAGAAACCTTTTATTTGGTGCCCAAGTGCATAGAGAAATCAGGATTTTGTTCTAGATGTATGAATATCCCTGCTTGCTTTTCACCATTACCTTTCTACATTTATTTTAAATTTGTACAGAACAATTATCTTTTCACATGTATTTTCATATGTAATTGAAAAGGAAATTAATTTTCCAGCATCATAAATAAATCTAAGTGAAGAAGGAGGAAAATCATTTACGTTAAATAAGATTTGAAGAGCGGCCTTTAATTACAAAATTAAATTGCAACTCATTCTGAACTTCCAGTTACTCACTTTTATTCCTGTTTATTTCTCTTCCTTTTTGTTATCCTTCTTCTTTCATTCCTTCTGTGTCTTAAGTAGTAAAAAGTACTATATGCATAATTGCCCAAAGTGAAAAGAAAGATTACCTTTCTTTTTATATCAGCTTTCCATATCAGCTAAGTTATTTGAGTTACTTAATATAAATATAATAAACACTTCCTACTTATGTATGATTTATATCCGTGGTTATTTCCTTATGTTCTACATGTACTTATATTCCAATCTAAAAGATCTCTGGCGTGATACTATCCAAAGCCCAGTACTATTCATAATGCAAAGCCATGCCAGACTTAATGTAACAGAAAAACTCCAGTCTCTGTGAGTAAATGTCATGAATAGTAAAACTCCCTGGTGGAGGCTGCTTTGAAGTAAAAGGGCAACATTCCTTTCATTTCTGACCAGTTTTTAGTGTCAAGAGGGCAGGATTAAAAAAACCTCTCCAGACACAAAGCTGCATTGTCTACTATTCAACACTTCCTGGAATGGTTTTTCCACTTGATTGTTCTGTTTTCTTTAATTCATTGAACAGGCTTCTTAGGGTAGCTTGTGTATGCACTTTTGAAGTTAGAGTATAAAAACGAGGAAAAAAGTCAGCACTGGGAATTATTCTACATTTATTCTACTAAATTAACTGCAAAATCAGGCGTTTGAATACTTTTAATAGTGATAATGTGGTGAGTTCATTAGAAAAATAATGTGTTGGAACAAATAAATTCTTTGTAGTATAATATAAAAGACAAGAACATTTAAGTATGAAAGTTAGATGAATCTGTTGCTCAATATTAATGCTGTATCTTGTTTAGGGCACAATATGTTTTTATGTTATTGGTTTTATTTTTAATCAATCATATTTTATTTTAGTTTTTATCTCCAGTAGAGGTATTTAGTCCTTGAGAGTTACCCAAAACAGTGGGCGTTCACATACATTGATAAAATAAGTAAATAAATAGTCATAAAATGTAGGATTGTCTGCAAGCAAATCTGAATTTGCAAAAAGGACTCCCAATAGAGGATGTATAAGTGTTGGGCACATGAATCAAACAAACAGCTGCTAACCCAAATATATCAGTATGCTAACCCAGTATATAAAATGCCAAATTATCATACCAGTATATTATTTTGGAGAACCTTTGGTGATACTACTTTGGAAAAGTAATATCTGGTGAAGATAAAGTCACCCTCAACTACTGGTGATTACATATTTGTCACTGCCTTCTTTTAGGATTTTTTTTCAATAGCTCTGTTAAGTCAATAGCTCTGAGATCTTCTTGTGGTCTCTTATCCAAGCACCAATCAGATCTCAGCTGCTGGAGGTTGGTTATTGTTGTTTTTAGATCACGGAAGATCAGCTAAATATTGCCATCTTCTTAGTGCATCCCATCTTTTCTGATCTTAAGAGAAAGGTGAGTATATGAGAAAAACTCCTAAAGAACTAAGGGCAATTAGTAAAGTCACAGAGTTTGCTCTATCAAAATAAGATTAAATGGTGAAAAGTGTAGAGGGTTTGAATGTCCTACTGCCAGTTTGTAACTTAGATGCAATTTGGTCTTAAATAAAGCCCCTATGTAAAAAAATTAAAAAGTTGACACTCTTAACACTGGTTTTTTTAATAAAGAAAACTGGGATTCATGAAATTAGATACATGATTTATCTTAATGTCTATGCAAGATAAATCACAGGCCTAGTATCAGGCTGGAAAATGCTGGTGTAGAGGGATAATTCTAGCTAATAATGACAACATATGGAGTGTAAAAAATGCTGGATGGCTAAAGTTACATGAGGTAAAATATGACTAAAATAAAGCAAATACCAATTTTGAACATTATGTAGATTGTCAGAATTTGAAATGGTATTGGCATACAGACAAGAGATTAGTATTATTCAAGAAATATTCATTTTAGCTCTAGAATTCATTTTATACGAATTACAAACTATGTGAAAATTGGAAATAGAATATTACATAAATCCAAACCCAATCTTGACCCCAGTAATCACATTTAAGTTGCAAAGATAGCATATCAACATAGTTTATCCAATACACTAATTTGCATTGCCTTATCAGTATGGCAACATTACCTAAGGCTAATCATAATGTAAGACAATTAACTTCAATAGAAGATACTGCCAAGTAGGGGATTGCAGCCAAAAGTTGCCATCTGATCAGCGTGTAAAAGTTGAGCTCCTTACATGAAAAGTGCACATTCGGTCAGCTGGCAAAAGCAGTTGTAATTAAAGTCAGGCAATAAAAATAAATCCATAGCCAGAGAGCATGTAGGTTGTCCTTCATCAAAAGGCTATACTTTATTGGTGTTTCTTTGAAGGAAATCTTTCATTTGCTGGTAATGGTTTTACCTTTTTGGAGGTATAAGGATCTGTCTGACGTTATGAATTTTGAAACAAGATATTAACATTCTATTCATTGTTATTTTGAAATCACTTTTATAATAGGATGATTTAACTAATGATGAAGTCTGGGCATGTATGCTGAGGAAAGCATGTTTCTGCCCCCTGACCCCAATTTTTGGGTTTTCCCTTGCACTTTTGTTCTTTCATTGGGATAAATATTCAATGGGTAATTTTGTAAATGTAGTTAACATGCTAAAAAACAGAGGTTGATAGATATAATTCCCCCTCTGCAGAATATAAGTATATCTTTGGGGCCACCTGCGTTTAGATGCTTGGATGATGATAACGGAACCCCTCACATTCAGAAAAACATTTAATATATTGTGAATGTGCATCCCTTTTACTACGAATATAACAAAACAATTTTAAATATTGTAGCAGTTAGCTACATAGGTTCAGTGTTTTCTTTCTTTTTTAAATAGCATGTAAGATATCTGTGATTAAATCATCAAATTTTTCCCATCAAAATAAAATAGGCTTAATGTTGAAACTGTAGTTCTAGCTCAAATAATTGTCTACTGGAATAATGAAATAGATTGTGAATATGCTTTTGGCTTTGTTCTTAAGAGACACTTTATGGGATTACATGACTACAATAATTGCCAGGGGAAAATGACAACTGATCTACTGAAAATGTCAAATTGACAGCCAGTAAGAATGCTGTAAATTATTTCCACTATGATTCTTTACCATCAGTGCCTTATCAATTGGAAGTATCATAAAAATGTACGGTAATTGTTTAACCGAAGGATGGGCAGTATGGTCTATTTAAATTTAAATTAATCAATTTGGTATTCTAGTAGGGAAGTTATATTCAAAGGAAATCACCATTTCCACTCAATAATCCTATTTAGTATCTTAGAATTTAGAATGCTCAGATTTATTTTAAGGGATGGCATAATAAATTTGTAGTTACTACACTAAGGTAGTCAATATGTTTATAATGTGTAAGATGGACCATGGCTGCCAATTTCTATAAGATGTAAATTATTTTATATAAGTAGCTACCTTGGAAGGTTAAAAAAAGAAAAGAAACTACAAATACTATCATTTTCATGCTTGTGACATCACAACATATGTAAAAAAAGAGAAGGCTTTGCATTGTACTGCTACAACACAGCTTTCACCGTTTTGCAAAACAGTATCAAATAAACCTCAATCACTCTCTGGAAGCTTGTCTCTGCATTATCAGCCAAAATCTGCTAACAGATTATTAAGGCTTAATAGGATGAAAGACAATACTACAGAATGTGTGTCTATCAGTTGAAATGATTGCTTGTTCCTTTCTTAAGTTCTTAACAGGCCTATCCTGCCTCATATAACAAATCTTACAATAGTTTGAAGTTCAGATAAGGACAAATACGTGCAGCTTCTTTCTTGTTTACAACACGTTTCCCATTTGGTCTTCAGAATTAAAGGAATTTGATTTGTTCTCAGTACTGATTGCCACTTTATGGAGATTTCTTGATTAGCATTCTGTGGACTTGCACAATTATAAAATATTTTTCTGATCTACAATTGTAATAAAACACTTTATTTGTATGATGAAATATAATTACCCATGTTCTATTTTTAAAGTAAATATATTCAAAAATTCTGATTAAGCAATCCACAATTGCTTTTGGAAAAACAAGAAACAAATTCTTGCGTCTTATTTTTTATTTAGCCCGTGTGTTTCCTGATTTGAATGCTCATCTTGAAAAAGATGGGGTTGGGGAAGAGAGGAGGGTGAGAAAAAGAAATAGGGTTAAAGCAGTGTTTCTCAACCTTGGCAGTTTGAAGATGTGTGGACTTCAACTCCCAGAATTT
>JANHGD010001565.1:171962-185404 GCA_027560375.1 Imantodes cenchoa
TTGAGAGGAACACTTACAGTAACCTGTGAAAAGGCGATTTGTCTTTTCTGATGGTCTTAGGCGACCCCTGTGAAACACTCGTTCAACCCTCAAAGAGGTCCCAACCCCCAGGTTGAGAACTGCTGATTTAAAGGATCAACATTTCTGCTTCATATATACTACTAAATTGCAATTTGCCCCCCAAAATATTTTTATTTTTATCTGTATAATTATTGTTATGCTATGATAAAGTGCTTTGGATTCTATGTAAATGAGAGCTCAATTCAAATTATTTGAATACATAATAAAATTTCCAATAGTGAACCTACTAATCTTCATGATAATCTTGGTACTAGCTACAAAATCAGTATATTTGCTCTTATAATAATGTTTATAAATAAATAATATTGAATTCATTTTTCATTGTTTCAGAGAATACATTTTAGTTCTCATTTATAGAATAAAAAGTAATCCAAACTGCATGTTAGTCTTAGTTTGGGGCCATGTCGGTTTCATATATGAATCAAAATTGCATTGGTGGTTTTATTATTATTTTTAGAGAAAGAAAGTGTGTATGTGTGTCTATATAAATATTTCAAAGTAGACATTTTTCTACATATTATTGTAGAAAATATTATTATTAAAAACATGCAAGCAAACGAAGAACCCATTCCTTCACATGCATTCTCTAGAATAATATCAATCAAATAACTTGTCTTCTAAAGGTAAAACAAAGGAAATTCTCAAACAGTTCTTGAATTTTATATAGAGATATATGATAGATAGATAGATAGATAGATAGATAGATAGATAGATAGATAGACAGACAGACAGACAGACAGACAGACAGACAGACAGACAGACAGAGCTAGATAATATACAGGGTACATAATAGATAATCTAATTATCTAACTTTAATATAAAAATTATGGAATTAATATGTCTGGCTATAGCTAGTGTTATTTGAATAACTGTTAAAACAGTTTGCTCAGTCTCTTATATATCTTTACTAATCTCTTATAATGAATAATTTATAAGAAATCTTCACTGATTTGTTTTATACTTCTTTAATAAATTTTGAAATTCTGAATATAACACAAAACCGGCAGTTTGATGGCTTCTATCAGTTGTGGCGGCTTCCAAAATTACTTATAACAATAGATTAAATTATATAAAATATTTACCCAGTACATTGCTGATTATTCACTGCTTTGTACAAATAGGCAAACCAATTGGAATACCTGTTGTTAAATTACGTTTTTCCAATTATTTAATCCAAGTATCTAAAGTGGATTTGTTCATGTATGATATAAGAAAGGTAGTTAGTCGAAAATAATTTTGTTTCTTCCTCGAAACCAAAAGCAAGAATCTGAATTGCATTGGTTCTGTGTAAAGAAAATAGCAGAGGCAATCTCTAATATTTTCTTAGCTTTCTTTTGTATATTGCAGTGGAAAGAATTTATAATTTATAGTTTTCTGCTTAAACTTACCTTAATTAACTTTAGATGATAATTAGTCACTGATTAGGTACTTGAATCAAATATTAATTGTTATGAATTACTCTAATATAATTGAACTTTAATTAAAATGTTCAATCAGATCTGTCAGTAACTTGAATATTAAGTAAATACATTGTTAATATTGTGATCACATTCTTATAAAAATAAATCCACATCAACAATTTCATATTTTATCCTAAATTATTCTACCATCTGCAGAACTATTTTTAGGTAACTGCTGTGTAGTGCTTTTAGTAATAAGGTTAATATTGAATAAAAAATATAAGCCAACGCTATAACTATGCTATACACATTTTAAATACGGTGGCCGAAAATGTGTTTTGAGGAATTTGTTGGAACATTCTTGGTTCCAACAAAAGAACTTTATTCTTTTCTTTTGCTATTGACCTTCAAATAAAATTCACTTTGCTTTTGCTGATTTTTGTGTCCGTTGTTGCATGGTGAGTAATACACAGTTCAGTAGATTTCAGACTGCATCCTGTACAAAGTTGTCCAAATGTATTTTGCTTACTGATAATCTGATATCATTTTAGCAAAAAAAAAAAATTTTTAATGAAGAATTGAAATAGCAGCAAAAAAGCTTTTCGTTCTATAACTCAGTGAAATGGTGCTTTGCAAGAAAGATTGGAATTTCCAATATTCTGTATATCGCCAACGTGTAACAGTAACTCTTGTGAAATAGCTTAAGGATAAACCAAAATTAATATTTTAATTAATTAATTCCACATTTTTTTCCACACTGCATTCTTTTCTCACTTCCTTTGAAATAGTTCACTACTGGAACCTATTGCTAACTGTTTGTCCTTCTTTGAAATGAACAGAGAGACTCTGCAGTTGACGCTTCGATCTCTAAAAGTACATTGTACTCCCGGATAAGCAGCTCAGAGGGAGAAAATGCCTCCACTTTGCTTTATAAGCAGCAAGACCTGGATACCGCCTTAAGAGTTACCAGGGAAGAGGTAATGGCAATTTTAATCAAGGAAGCCTGCCTGTTTCTTGGTAGGCATATTACAAATGCAACCACTTTTTGAAGTTTGTTCTTCCAATTAATCCATTGTAATAAATTTGAATGATTTCCAGTTATTAATCAATACCAACATTGTATTTTTTTAAAAAAAAGAATCAATTCTCCAATAATTCAGTGAATGTGTTCCAGTTATCTTCTTTACATTGCTGGTTCCTCATCCAATAAGGAAGAATATATTATTCTATATAGTAATATATATTAATAATAGTTAACAGAAAGCAAGAATTCATTATAGAAAAGTTAATTGTGCAAATTTGGTGCATGTCCCATCTATTTTTGATCATAATTATTTATTGAGAAAATCCATTTATGGTTGGAATATTTATTATATATCTCTGTTAGAATTTCTTTGCTTACCAAACAGAAGACTACATAACAGCACCATTTATATATACCGATACTGAGATATATATATCAGTATATATAACTGGTATATATATATATAAGGCCTAGGTCAATTTTTTAATAGAATTAATATAGTAAACAAATCAGATCTTTTCATAGTCTAGGTCAGGGGTGTCAAACTCGCGACGGCTCGTTGTCATCATATGACATGTCACAACTTTTCCCCGTGGGTGCTGCCATCTTTTTTTTTAAAAAAAATTCTTTTGCGCATGCAGTTTCCTGCACTGTGCATGTAGTTGCCATCTTGTTTTTGGTGTTTTTATTTTTAAATTTATTTTATGGGGGGGGTTGCATTGCGCATGTGTGTGCACAGCTACGAGGCGCGGCCACGAGGCACGGGAGGAAACGAACCGGCAGCGAGGTAAGTTGGAACCCACCCCTGATGTTACCACAATGTTTGTGTAACAACATTGTGGTGTATGTTCCATCCAATCTTGCTATACTTTTTAATCAATTCTTAGGATGTTATGTGGCAAAGTATTTTGTCCTTTTTCAAGCTGATAGAACCTTATTTCTTCTCTTTTTTAAAAAGATAGTTGCAAAGGAAAGGATGATTTCAGAATGGAAAGAAAAATATGAAGAAAGCAGGAGGGAAGTTATGGAAATGAGGTAATTTTCTATGAATCAATACTTTTAAAGTTTATGAAACAGTTTTAAAATCCTATTTTTTAATCATACTGCTGATGCCAGACTCTTCAGCTTACCAAAATAGATCTGTTGAAAGAAGTGCCCATTTGTGTGTGTGTGTGTTGCTCATAAAACAACATAATCTTCCATACATATGGAAATAGTTTTCCTTTGTTTATGTGTATAAATTCAACATAGAAATATGATACAGCAATAAACTCTAGTATTCAAGAACCACTTTGATAGTACTTACTGAATAGAAAAACAGGTTATAAATCAAATAAATAAAATAAAAATATATAAAATATCAAATCAAATCAAATAGATTGAATACATATTCTACCTATTTCTGTTTGAAAAATCCCACAAATAATGTCAAGGTATCTTATCAATATATTATAAAATTCAGATAAAGACTTAAGTTATTTAAATAAGATTTAATCAACTAACTTTCTTGGGAGAACAAATTCAAAATAGGATATAATTTTAAAATTTAAGGCAATCCTTTTGAATTGTTTTTAGTGTCATATTATGTCTATTTCATAGAATTGGGACATTGCAATAGGGTTTTTTCCTCAATTTCTGCAACTCACAATGTAATTGCTAATTAAATTAACATAGGTCTGTGGAAACTATCCGTCTTTCCCATCTGCTACCACTTCATGGCAAAATCCGTTCAAAATTTGATCAGTAAGAAGGAACAAGTTAATGCATAGAATGGCAGATCTATCTTTGTACTGAAGAAACTGAGAAAACAAATCTGAATATGGAGGTCACAGTCTATACATAGTAGATCATATCAGTGATGGCAAACCTATGGCACGCATGCCACAGGTGGCACACGGAGCAATATCTGCTGGCACGTGAGCCATTGCCCTAGCTTAGCTCCAGCACACATGAGCATGATGGCCAGCTGATTTTCAGCTCACACAGAGGCTCTGGGAGGATGTTTCCAGCTTCCAGAGGGCATTTTTGCTCTCCCCAGGCTCTAGGGTAGCCTCTGGAGCCTGGGATGGGCGAAAAACGGGCCTACTGGGCCCACCGGAAGTCAGGAAATGGGCCATTTCGGGCCTCCATGGGAGCGGGGAAAGCGGTTTTCGCCCTCCCCAGACATTGAATTATGGGTGTGGGCACTCTCACGTGTGTGATAGTGTGCGTGCGCATGCTTTCGGCACCCGAGGAAAAAACGGTTTGCCATCACTGACCTATATTATAGCATAAATATGGATTTAGCAGCATCCTAGCTGTCTATGAATTAATCTTTTAATTAAAGAACACATTGTGACAACTATATTCTGTCATACATTTTGCAGCTAATTTGTAAGGTTTTAATAGAAGAGATGGCATTAAAAAAATCCATTTCTGTGGATGCATGTTCATTTTCATATCTTTTCATCTTTTAATAGGAAAATTGTTTCAGAGTATGAGAAGACAATTGCTCAAATGATAGGTAGGTATTTACTTTCATGAAAAGAAAACATTCTTATTCTGTTATAGGGAATTTACAATAATAGAAAATTAGTCATGCAATGATCAGGGATGATTTAAGAAACAGGTTTGGGAATCACAACACATCCGTAGGTTGCTACATATGCCTGGAAGTCTTCTTGGAAATTAGTGTTATTTACTTATTTACTTAAACCTGTTTCATTGCTTACAATATTTCTTTTGAAGAAAACATGTTCTAATTCTGGTCTCTGAGCTGTGTCTCATGTTACGTGTATGCATTAATTCAGTATCAAATTTCATCTCATCACATGTATTGTAACACATTTCATTAAAAAAAAGGAAAGACAAGTAGATGCCAGGAAAAACATATTTATTTGACAGCAGCCAATTACGAAACAAACCTAAATATATTATAGTCACTGCTTTGATGGCAGATATCTACCAAAACATTTAACAAATACTGATACCTAATATTTATGCCTAGGAAATTGCAGAACTCTGGAATTGGCCTCTCAGAACAAACCACATTATTAATGCCAAACATCACTGTATTTTAATTTAATTTAATTATTAATTTAATTAATGAAATTGTTAGTACTTGTTGTAAGAATGTATCCAAATATTACTATCAATACAATCCTAATAAGTATAAAGTATTAAACCTCATAAAAGTTTTTCATGTCAAAGTAAAATGTAGAAATACTTTAGTTACTTGGCCTGCTGTTTTATAGTATTACTATTTTAAAGTTACTCTGTTGTATTATGTATTATTGAGAATTTTGTTTGGTAGATTTCCCTGGAAGATGTGATTTAGAAGAGTGGCATAAATATTTTAAACTTATAACAAAATCTTTAAAGAGTGTATAATATGGTTGAGTCAAAGGTAAATCAGAATCATGCAAAGTTAGGGGCAACATAATTTTGTCCAACTGTCTGGCTTTATATTTACAGGACCCTTTCATTTAAAATTAGGATTTATTTTTTTCTGTAATTCCATATCTCTAGAATAAATTCTGGTGAACAGTTTGCAATGTACAATGTAGGTGATTTTTGTGAAAGAAATGCTGAATATGAGAGATAAGCGAATAAATTTTGCTCATCTTTTGTATTTCAATTCTGTGTATTAGTTTTCCCCCAAGATTAAAAAACTTTGATTACTATTTTTTTATTTTAACATTTGAGATAATTTTAATATTGCAGATGGTAAATATTTCTTTTACAATTAATTTTTGGAGAAACTACACTCATTCTCCACCAGAGCAGTTAACCATATTTTTCATAGTATATAAGACACATCTTTTTCCCCCCTAAAAGAGGCTGAAAATGTGGGTGCGTCTTATACTCCGAATGTCGCTTTTTCAAAGCTTTTTTTCCAGCCCTAATGAGGCGCCAACGATCTTCCTGGCTCTTCCCGGCTTGCAGGCTTTTTTCATTGCTATTCCCTTTGAAGAAGGTTTTTTCTAGCCCTAAGTCTTTGCAGGCTTTCTTTGATTGCTACTCCCTCCGAAGAACTTTTTTTAAGCCCTAACCAGGGGATAAAATAATGTGCTGAAGCTGACCAGACTAAGGATGCTAGCCAGATGAATACCTGGTAGGCAGATTTCCCCCCCTATTTTCCTCCCCAAAATCTAAGGTGCATCTTATACTCTGGTGTGTCTTATACTCCAAAAAATACGGTATGTTAAATTGAGCCATCTTTACTGAATTTATACTGCAGCTTTGTGTGTTACTTAGACATAATTCCTCTTATGCAGATTTGGATATATTTCCAGTACAAGTATTCCAGTGCACTAATAGAGATTTATATGGTTTGGAAAAGATGCAAACCAAGATTAAATCTTTATAAAGTTCAAGTAGAGAAGATTGAGCTGTCCTTTCAAACAGCATTTTTAGATGATAAAAGTTTAGAAGCTTAACTGGCTGGCTGATCTGTTACATAATTGACCCCCTCTTCTTTACTAAGCGTGTGCAGACATTAAAATAGTGGCTGATTGTTCTGTGATTTAATTTACTGGAGAGCTGTGAAGAGTCTATAGATTTGTCTACTTGTCCCAATAGATAAAAGGAAAAGAGATTGCTAATTCTTTTTCAGTAAGTGATTATTTGAGTCAGAATAGAAAAGGAGATTTCTCATGGAGATTAAAGATGCCCCTAGATGAGTGCGTCCATTGGCTGAAGGTGCCATCTCCCATTGATGTGAAGATTTGCCTTTTAGAAAGATTCAGAAGGAGGGTTGCCCTCCAAGTTTGGATATCCTTGGCCAGTGCCTATTCAGCATCAGCCTAAAGCTAGCTATGACCTAGATATAGGAAATGGGAATTTGATTTTCCAGACAAGGTTTGTACAGTTTGAGTGCTAATTCTATAGTGGCTTTAAGATCTAGTGAGAAATTCAGAATTGGGCTAATCCCATCCTTTTCTAGTTCAGTTTAAATGCTTTAAATATTCCTGTGCTCAAGAGTATTTTTATAAGCCAACAGAAAAGTAAAGGAAATGTTACTTATGTGGTTATTTCTGACTAACTTTTATGCATGTGACTTTGTTCTGTTTAAAAACATAGCAGGAGCGTCTGATATATGCGGAGAAAATATACTGAAGTGTGCTCTATGACAAGTATTGGTATCCTGCAAGGGAAATAATAAGAAAAAAAACCCTTATATTTATAGCTGGAAAGATCCTTCTGAGCACTTTATAATCTGAACTAAACTAATACCTTTTTAGAGAAAGCTGATTTGGGCCAGAGCGTTAAGAAAAAAGGGTTAAAGAAGTGCCCTAAATGTTTTGCAAAATCAATGGCTCCACTGCAAATGTAAAAAGGATTAGCTCCTAAAGATATAATTAGGAGACAGAAACTTGAGCAAACTGAGTTTGTGGAACTCCTGGTAATTCCTTGGCATATACTTTTCAGGTAGCATCTGCATTCGTATAATTTCTTTTGAAATCCTCAATCTTCATTTAGCTTATGCCTCTACTACATGCTTGACTCCATTAAAAAAAAAAATTTATCAGAGAAAATGTTGCATTCAGTCTACAGATTATGTGAGTGCTTTTTGAACCACTTCTGTTGCACATGGCATTTTGTCAAAGTGAATTTCATATACAGTATTTCCCTTTTCAGTGAATTCCATTATCTACAGCTGCCGCCACTTTTTTGAGCCATTCATTCATTCATTCACTCACTCATTCATTCATTCATTCATGTATATGCTTGTGTGAAAGCTTAAAGCAAACTCATTCATTTTAAACTATTATGCTGCTTCCTTTTTCATAACTGAACTAAAAGGAATACTGTGCTTTGTGCATTACAAATTGTTGCCTCCCGTTTTTTTCTGCTTTCTTAATAAATCCCTTGACTTTTTTTCTGTTTTGCTTCCATTTTTGTTGCTTCTTGTTCTTTGCTTGCAAATCCAAAAAAGGCAAGCCTGGTAAGTATTGCTTTTGCCAAATTTGGCACCTGCATATTGCATTTTTAAATTATTTTATTTTATTTTGGCATTTACTTTTATATATTTGCTCCGTCTTCTGATGAATGAGCTCTACAGAAGCTCATTCTGCATATCTACAGAGAATGTAGATATAAATCTTGTTATTTCTACCAGTAATAGTGGTTAAATGACCAATAAATACTGCAAGCGTTGGTGGATTTATACATTGTTTCATTTCACTTCAGAACTAGGGTGCAGACACAAATATTGTTATTAATTGGCTATATTACAAAGGTTTCCACAATACTTACAGTGGCAATGGGACATCATAAAAAATGTAATAAGAAACTGTTTTTTCACTCGGACAATTACACATGATTATTTTGGCCATCAAAATACACAAGTTAAAAAGAGTCAAGCAATCCATTTTAGAAGCTATCTACTGAATTTCTTACCTCAGCATCTCCCAACCTTTCCAGGTAGTGGCGGAGTGGGGGAGGGGAAGGCGATAGTTTCGCGTGCACTGCTTTCATTAATAGCAATAGCACTTAGACTTATATACTTCTTCCCAGTGTTTTACGGCACTCTCTAAGCAGTTTACAGAGTCAGCATATTGCCTCAAACAATCTGGTCCCTCATTTTATCAATATCAGAAGGATGGAAGGCTGAGCAACCTTGAGCTGATGGGAACTGAACTGTTGGCAGTCAGCAGATGCAGCTTTACTCATACAAACGCAGTCGCCCACCAGTTCCGTAGCCCAGTTCCAAATGAGCTGCATACCGGGGGTTGGGGACTCCTGCCCTACCTGCCGTAAGATGTACAAGTTTCAGTAGTAGGGACAACTCATTTATTTCATAAGAGGAGAAATACATAGATTCCCGCATAGGATGCCAGTTACCTTTTTTAACTAGATGCACTTGATCCCTTCTAAATCCCATATTAGAAGTGATGTCTTTGAAAATTTATCATAAGAAAGGCTGGACCACATCATCTGAGATCAGGGATGTCAAACTGGCATCAAGGCAGCATCACATGATATGTCGGGACTTTTTTCCCCTTTGCTAAACCAGGCGGGGGCATGGCCAACACATGATGCATCCAGCCCATGGGCCAGGAGTTTGGCAGCCCTGTCCTAGATGATGCTGTGTCATTAAGCAAAAGCCTCTTTTCATTGTTTTAGGAGCAAGGAACACAATGTTCAGTTGTTTTTCTGGTTAAATTGAAATTGTAAATATGTAATCTCTGCTTTATACTTATTTTAGTAATTATATGGCAATTAATTGCCCATAGGCTTTTTAAAAACTATTTTATAATAAGACATAAATTAAAAATTTTGGGGAGTCATCTATCTGCCGAGTAAGATCTAGTAGAACAGGATATTTACATATTTCCTCAGTCATATTTTATTGGCATTATTTGGAATGTTTGCTTCTTGGTTCACATAATTGCTTATTTTGTATGTTTGGATTTTAATTTTTGACTATCATGAATTTGTTTTAACCCAAGTTGCTGATTTAGTGAGTTATATGTTTCTCAATGTTTATTGATTGGAGCAACCAATAAGCAATTTAATTAATTAATATCTTCGTATGAATGATGATACTCTTTGCAATGAGATGATGCTGATTGTCAAGTTTGCAGCGAGGGAAGATGGATAGATTTGATGTTCAGTTCATAACCACAACTTAGTGAGGATAAAAAGCTAAACAACCAACAAAAAGTCAGATTCACTTGTTGGAGAAAATAATAACATAAAGAATTTATTTTCCTGCCCATGATCTGAGTACTCCAAAAGATGTTTGATTCTGCAAGCTTTGATGTGTCCCTTAGATCTACTGGTACATTCTCTTTCTTCATATTCCATGGCTTTTTATTGGTGCTCTGCATAAACAGATCACTTCTGTGGAGACCCGTAATCAGTAGAAAAAACCCAAAGACTGTCTGTTATACCCTGACAAAATGAAAACCTGCTCCAAATTGCCTTTTCCATTTTAGGATTTGGAGCTGGCTTGAATTTAGGAAACGTATCTGCTAAATGGTGCAGAGGAAAATTCATCTTTGAAAAGTGATCAGCAAGGTGCATATTAAATGTGAAAATTAAGTTTAATTTTTCAGTATTGGCTAGAAATTTACTGCGGCCCATTATTGGGCAGGGCTGGGTTAGAAGGAGCTGCTAGAAAAACATTTTTCTTCTGTGATTAAATTATACAATAGCAATGAAACGCGTAGTCTATGGTAAGGATTTCATTCAAAGAATCCTGATCAGAATAACAGAGTTGAAAGAGAGCTTGGAAATCTTCTACTGCAACCCCGTCAAATAATGTAAATGTTTTATGATATGTAAAAAAATGGGAGGGAATTTAGCTTTGAAAACATACTTCTATGGAAATGTGACTCCAATTCCATTTCTGTTTTCATTTATATTTTTTCTTTTATGTACACTGAGCGCATATGCACCAAGACAAATTCCTTGTGTGTCCAATCACACTTGGCCAATAAAGAATTCTATTAAATATAATGGATGGTTTAGTCATCTATTTGCCGACTTAGAAATAATCTCCACTGAATTTCAATTGATCTAATTCCTTAGTATGTCTGTAGTGTAATTTATGCTATTGCTATGAATTAATTAATATTGGTATTATATTTTATGTAGTAATCCATTCAGTTTGGATTGATATGTTTCAGAAGTTTGCGAATCAGAATATTAAGTTGCACCAAAATTTCTAACATGGCAGGGTAAACATAATTTGCTATGACAGATGATCTTTGAACTTTAAAAAAAAACAAGCTGAAGGAATAAATAGCCCTGAGGAAAAATTAGAGAAGCAAGCATTTTGGCCCAAAACAGCTTTTTTACTGTTTACAAGGAAAAACATGCATTGAGGCTTTGTTATTTTATTTATGAATATGAGAACTTCAGGGAAAGAACAAGCCTATGGACAATGCTGTATTATATTGTTTAAGTGTGGGAGAATGGTATGCATGACTTTGTATTACAGTATGAAACGTGAAAATAAAAGACCATAATATAATTAAAAGGTCTGTTTTTAATACTTGTTTATTAAAAATATAACAAAGTGAGAAAGAGCCCTTCCTTATATTAGTTTTCTAATTATCTGCATTAAAGTCAATTATCTTTATTAAACTAACTAATAGTCTATTATTTAAATTTAAATGAAAGAACTAGGAGGGGTAGCTATGAAAAAGAGACTGAGAGGGATGTTTGTCCCATTTCCCTTCCATTAGTTCTAATTTCTGGCCTACACTCTCCTCTTGGAACTTTCCCTTTCATCCCCACTTTTCCTCCCTGAACCGAAATCTCTGACAGTAGACTCTCTTCCTATATTATGTGGAGTAAGCTTGCTGTGTTCTACTCAACAGAGCTTTCTCCTGCCTATTCAGCAGAAGATATCTGAAACATAGAAAAAGCACAGTTCCACATGTAGACCTCAAAGGAAGAATGATTGCATAACATTGAAAGTAATCTGGTTACAGCCTAGTTATTCAAAGCAAGAAACAAAAATTAAACACATCCACTTTATCCAATTTCAATACTTTGAAAAGTACAATCAGCAAGTTTGTTGGGTGGGGGTCAAGCTGCATATTAGAAACTCATTAGTTAATGTCTGGATTCAGGGGTGAATACAGCAGGTTCTGGAGAACTGGTAGCAGAAATTTTGAATAGTTCGGAGAAATTGCAAATACCACCTCTGGCTGGCCCCAGAGTGGGGTGGGAATAGAGATTTTACAGTATCCTTTCTCTGCCACGCCTACCAGGCCACGCCCACAGAACCAGTAGGGAAAAAAATTGAATTTCACCCTTGTCTGGATTATATTGTAATATGTTTTTTCCTTTTATAAAATTGATTTGGTTAGAGGTTTTTTTTTCTTGTTTAACTACTGATTTGATATATGCTAGTCTTTTGCAATCTGTTGCTTTTCAGATATTTTGGACTATAAGTTAAATAAGATAGAAGTTGCAAAGTGGCTGTATCTAAAACCTGGTATAATCCTTTTTCAGGTTATAGAATCACTAGGAATTATTATTTATAAAGCACTGGATTATGGCTTGAAAGAGAATGAAGAGCGAGAGCTAAGCCCTCCCTTGGAGCAACTGATTGATCGTATGACTAATACAGTGGAAGCAGATGCAACCAAAGATGAAGGTTATGAAGCTCTGGATGAAGCTGCAGATGATGAACATAAAGACAACATTGAAGTTATACAATCTTATAGAGATGTCATGAAGGTATGGCTTTAATCTGTTTATCCAATGTTGATATTTAAGAAACAGTTAAAGTAAATGACACCTTTTATGTTTAGGCAGAGCACTGACGTGGTTGTCTAATAAGAATATTAGAGCTTACCTAGATATTTTAATATTAACTCTATTCATCCAAACAGTATATTCTAATTTAAAATATTATTTTCCTCTCATATATGCCTTGGCACAAACCTGGTTTTTGTTTTTACCACATTTCAGTTTTCAAGAGTCTATTGTCTTCTATTGCAGTCATTCCAATGCGAACCTTCTTGGGAATTTCATCACCGCATTGATGTAATATTCTTCTACAACCCACACATTCTTAGCACATTTCATTTTCATATAAACACATACCAGAGAGATCTGTTTATCTCAGTCAGATTAAAATCTAAAGGACATTTTTTTGCAATATGCAAAGTTGGGTACATAAAGAAGTATTTTTCTGTAAATAGTCCTTTGTTTAACTTTATTTATTTAGCATTGTAAAGTTACCTTTTAATTCAGCATGAAAGTTTGTCAAAATACAAAATACAATATTCATATCTTAAGTAGTTACTATCTCTAGATCATTATTAACATAGCCTTTGAGTGAACACTGATTACTGGTGACTTTCTTCCACACTTAATGACCAGTTGCTTGCCAATTGTTTGAAGTTACGACTCCACACCAGGGGTGAAATCCAGCAGGTTCCAACAGGTTCTGGAGAACCGGTAGCGGAAATTTTGAGTAGTTCAGAGAACTG